>OFHS01001004.1:0-16935 GCA_900245855.1 Calvadosia cruxmelitensis
TCCAGGACCCCCAGGAGCTCCAGGACCAGCTGGACCACCAGGACTTCCAGGACCACCAGGACCACCAGGACCACCAGGACCAGGAGGACCACCAGGACAGCCTGCCCCAGCTCCAGCACCATGCCCACCTATCTGCCCACAACAGTGCGTCGCCTCATGCCCAACCTACTGCTGCCCTGCCAAGAGGAAGTAAATTTCTTCACCGCTCTAGCAACAATTCGTATGGAAATTCCTGGAATGAACTTCAACTCACAGACTATGTTATGACACAGACGTGTGTAGTGGGATAGATGCGCGTCCAAGAGTTCGCAATGATGTTATTTTTGAGTTATTTGTCAATGACGATCAAATTAATTGTTTGTAAAAATAACGTAGAAATAAAAGCTATGTTGTGACAATCTCGCTTTACTTGCCTTTCAGTTTCATTATGGAATAAACAACTCGGCAACCAAACTAAACTCACGACTAATTCTCTCGACTCTTTGTTTCAATATATTGTCCAAATTCAGTTGAACAATATGAAGTAGCTTTGACTATTGATAGATGGGTGGGTTTAAGTTATAAGAAAAATCCATAACAAAATGAACATCTGGAATGTCTGGTAGAAATTTGAAAAACTGGGGCAGAGCAGTTTGTAATTTTATAAGGATAAATCAGACATTAAAATGTTCAAATATTATATGTAGAGACGACGGAGACATGTCTGAAATAGCTATTAATCCGGGGGTTACAGCAGAAAAGATTCTGAATCCATTACCTTCTCTCAATGGACTAATTAGAAATAGTTGTTTCTGTAAAAATGTTGCCTGAAACAGATCAAAATATATTGGAGATTTGATAATTTTTTTACGTTAGTATCTGCAGTGATAAAAGTTTTAGAACAAATGCAAGCAAAGAGTTTGTATTTTGTGTTCTACATTTGCTGTGAGTAAGCATTTTATCCAGAGAAAGTCTCAAGTGTTTTCTTAGATCCAATGATTCATTGGATCTTTCTTTCGAAGTAGACAGCGATCTTGAATCACGTCAGCGTATCTTTCGACCCGTGATCAAAGGCCACGCGACGGGTACTAGCTGACCACGCCGTGACCCTACCGGCCGTAGGCATGGCAATAGGTCAGTGACTATAGTGTCCAGGGCATCTTGCGCTCATCGCTATGACATTTAACTAATCAAGCAAATCGCCTTGACATTTATCTGTGATATTTTTTCTAGGTAAAACATGAGCTATTTCACAAGAAAGAAAATAACATCGCTGATGCTAACCTTGCTAAGTTGTTCTTATAATGCTTTGATATATTGTAGATATGTCCAAAGATGCGAAAATGTAGCACAAAACGGGTTTTTCTCAGTAGCTTTTATTAACAGAAAATCAATAAAATTATATTGTTTTCCATCGTACATGCGGTCAGCTATAGTTATAATAATATAATCTTTTTCAAAAGTGCTCAAAAGACCTAATGTTTTCTGAAAGCATTAGCTAATGGGTGAATATTGCCTTGACTCCCTTGGCCTTGCTTCGGACGTTGCATTTCAATAATTATTTTCGACATAGTTGAAATAGGAAAAAAAGCTAGCTTTCTTTATATAAAATGAATAAAACATGTCCACTATTGCCTTATCCATCATGGTCTGGCAGTATACGACTGATTTCTGTTAATCGTGTAATCATTTATCGGTATTATCAGATAATAAAATGTCTTCTAATTACATTGTATTTAATAATGATATTATCACTTTATATTTGATATTCATTCGCTCCGATAAATTCAACTCCTAGAGATGACAAAAATGAATAATAAATTAGAAATATATAAGCTCAGAATACAAATTACTATTAAAATATCATCGAAGCTAATGTCCCTAATAAACAGTTAAATGTAAAAACGTGAACTCTAAACTAACTGACCGCATAATATCATATTTACAAGAACTAATAACTACAATATTTACAATCTATTATTTACAATTTAAAAATTGGCAGAAAATTTCCTCTAGGCAGAGTCCCTAGGATGCTGGCCGCGTTCTCCCTCTGCACGGACATGCTAACTTTTTGAATCAAGTATAGGAGCGAGATCTTGTATCTTGTTCAACTTGAATAATCAATTTATCGTGTAACCTACAGTGATGCTGTGTTGCCGTCTTTCACCAAGTCTAGCGTTAGCGGAACATTATTGGTATCTGGGAATGTGACTGCAAAGGCAGAGCTGCTGGACAAGAAAAAGAGATTTACTCTCGTGAAATTGGAACCTTCTGTTTGTTCACCCCTCTCTGTGTTCAGTCTGACGTCGCGTTGGAGCCTGAGAAAAATGATGAGCAAGAGACTGAGAAAGACAATTCAGGGCTAAGTCCTCGTTATTCAAACGACTCTCTCGAGAGAGTAAATGAATTATTAAAAGCATTTGAGGTTGTTTTTTGGTGTTTTATTTTTATAACTTATTTCAATTCAAGATTTCAAGTATTTTCTTAGAACTCTTTTAAGTATTGATTGAAATTGTACATAGATAGATAATTTAGATATTTAGATATCTTGTTACTTTGATTAATAGTGTTTAGATTTATAGATTGATATGATTTTGAATTTGAAATAAACATTCAAGGGTGTATACCAATTAACAAGATTCATCTGCAAAATAACCGCAAATGCAGATAATGAATACATCACTGAGACATTCAAAGAGAACGCATAATTAGATAGACCATGGATAGACACACATAAAAATTTCAAAATGATAATTAAATAGCAAGAGATAAATCAATAATTATAATAATAATTTAACAATTAAATGGGATTAAATGAATATGCAATGAAGGGTAGATGATTATAGGCTACCGAATTAGTGTCTTACTCTAATTAATGAAGTAAAAGTCAGCTGTTTTGCTTGGTGGCAATAATTTATGAAAATTAATAATAATTACTACAAATAATCAAGCAGTCTTTTTGATTTCGTAAGAGCCTCAACAGAATACTTTACTCTAGAACATTCGAGATTAAGAATAGATTTTTTTTCCCTTGAGCTCTTGACATGTATTTTCTAAGGTTAGTAACCAAGAAGACACCGTTATACTGATGCATTGTACCGAAAATCAAACATTACCCTTCATAGACCAGTAGAGAACATTTTTAATTTGTGAATAAGACTTCTAAAGTAGCAATTCTGAGTAATTTTTAGATTCAGGTTTAGGTGATTTATTGAGTAATTTCTGGATAATTGCAAACACGTTTTATCATATAAAGTATCATTTCTCATTCCTTTGTTGTAGATTATCTATCCGCATGTTCAACTGAAAAAAGTCAAAACTGGTTTTTGATTTCGCCTTTTGATTGTAAGGGTCCTCAACTTGTCAGAGCCCCAGAGAGTTAAATTAACGTGTCTTAACAACTACAGGATGTTTAATGATTGACTAACGCAAATGAGGCCACAATATTTTGTACCTGTAGAGGCAATAAAATTTTACATTTTTAAAAATATAACAGCATATACTTACAATATAAACGAGGAGAAGAAATATGGAGAAATTGAAAAGAAAATTGTCCTTATAACATTTTGAGGCTTCTTCCATTAATAATATTCTTTCCGTTTTAAATAATTTCGTAACATAATACATCCTTTCATTTTGATTTTTCTAGATATATCATGATAACACACATGAATAGGCACGCTTTATGATAACACACATAATTATGATGTTATAATGATTTAACCAACACAGCAATAATTATCTTACTTGTTTCGCATTTCTTCAGGAAAACCAAGCATCGATGGGCTGGGCATATCTCACGCTTTATAGACAACAGATGGACAATTAGAGCTACCGAGTGGACTCCTAGACAATGGAGAAGACCCAGAGGACGTCCGCGGACAAGATGGCATGATGACCTTGCACGCCACCTAGGCCCCACGTGGCCACAACTTGCCCGTGATCGCGTCCGATGGAGGGAGTCAAGGGAAGGATTCCTCCTTCGGGAGTGATTGACACCCTGTCCAGGTAATCCAGGTAATTTCGCATTTAATGTGACATTAACTTTAATTATCAATTACAAGTCATTACGTTATCGACAATACATTCAACCTATATTAACGCCACCTCTATAGAGCAGCCACCTGTGTATAAATAAAGGTCACTCTTCATAACCCCAAAATGACGCTTTCTATAGAAATCAACCTAGACAGAAAGGCCACCTTTCTACAACGGTCATTTTTCTTAGGTCCCAGAGGTGACCGTTACGGACAGGTTTCATTGTAACTGAATGTTGCATGGAAATGAAGTTGATGTATTAGGAATTCTGCCCGTGCCTAAAATCATTATAATAAATATAGAAACAACTGCAGTATGATTACGCTAAGGGGTTACCTCCTGTCAGTGTCTGCCTCCTTAGGATGCCTTCACTATGGGAAATGCGCAACGAATTCCATCCAGATATCATTTCGTAGATTAATGCAAACAGTATAAAATAATATGATGCGTTAAACTTAGTTTGAGATGACAGTCTGACTGAATTTATCGAGAAATTTACTAACATGCAGAACAAGCTCAATTGATTTAGAGCAATAGTGATTTCCCGAGAAATAGGCAGTTTCTGACGAATATATCAGCCCTCATTTCAGGTAGTTTACTATTTAAATACTGCAAAATGTAGTTATTATGATTCCAGAAACTTCCATAAAACTTTACTTAGTAGAAATTGGTTTGAAAAGTTGTTCAAAAAATTAAATACTTACATGTACGACGATAAACAAAA
The DNA here is from genome assembly GCA_900245855.1 of Calvadosia cruxmelitensis. Taxonomy (NCBI): domain Eukaryota; kingdom Metazoa; phylum Cnidaria; class Staurozoa; order Stauromedusae; family Kishinouyeidae; genus Calvadosia; species Calvadosia cruxmelitensis. The sequence goes on from OFHS01001004.1 coordinate 4,742, forward strand.
TTTTACAATCTTAATTTGAAATGCTCGACTATATTCTGTAGAATTCCTACGGTATGACCTCGAAAAAGATAAATCATTAACTTATCAAGCTCTAACTGGTAAAATAAATTGGAAAATGTCTTAAAATTTCGTCATCAATTTTTTTTAGAAAAATTGGTCATACTTTTGTGTACGGTGATATAAATAATGCGAATGCGCCACGTCAAATTGGAATGCCATTGATCATCTGCCATTATATCGAGACAATCAATTTCACGTGTGATCTTTTAATGTTTACCTGCAAGCTGAAAGACTGATCTCAGAAGAACAATGTAGTTTAACTCGTGGTTAGTCGGTCACCGGCCGTTCCCTCACAATCGAAGTGGATTGTCAAGTTAAAAGGAAGACAAATCAACCTTAAAGAAATTATCGTCTTAATTTTGGCCGGTTTTTTAAGCGGAGTGACATTGATGTGAGTATGTTTAGTATCGTATATTACTTACAAAGATATGTGATGTAATATGGATTGATCGTGTGACTTTTGTGATGGTGTAAATAGCAAATTTGTATTCATGTTGTGGTTAAGCAGAGATCGTGTAACCGCTTAGAGTTAACTGTGCAGTATCGGAATACATCAATATGACCTATAAATATATGTCTTGAGCCGTTACGCAGTAATACGTGCAGTAATAAAACGCAACATTTTAGACAACATGAGTTCATATTTATTACTAAAACTGGATTAGTTTCTAATAAGGCATAACAAGAAAGACTATTGAAGTATTTGAAAGTTTAGCCAGGCTACGGTTATATCCAACATTAAATTATTCCAGTCTCTTCAACTCTTATCGTTTAAAAGCTTCATTCATTATATTTTGCTCCGTTGGAGGCTTAGTCTCATTGTAAGTGGAATGTGAAATAATGCATATAAAATGCTATTAATTAATTACTGAAATCTCCATTGTTATTTTACTTTAGATGCCGCATAATAACACCAATTAATAAAACCGCTTCGAGAACATTCCGTTATGGCTCTTTAAAGCGTCTGCTATAATCGGATAACTTACAAAAGCAATTCTGGTAAAACTGTCTAGTACAATATAATTAATTTCCAAAACATTGAAAACTATAAAATTACTCTAGAAATATTTACAATACTTACTATTAAACTTATTTATTAAGAAATAATTTTTTTTAAAACCCTGACAATTTACAAATTAAAAATCTCGTCCATCAAGCCTCTTGAAGAAATGGTGCCTAAAACACAGGCTGCGTCTGCTTCTAATAAACGAGCCAAAGACAGCAAAGAGAAAGCATGCAGGAAAATTTGGGAACACAAATGTTTTGCTTTTGTAAAGTGGCTGGTTTAATTAACAGTGGATTTATCAACTCGACTGCCGTTATAGTAATGCAATAAATTAGGTCATATTTTTGTAAATTTTTATCAAGATATGTAACATTGCATGATTTGATTTCCACGAGTCATAAATATGATAAATTAACGGTATCAAAGTGGCCGTCAGTTAATAAAGCTAATGCTTAAAAGTCGACCAATTTAGAAAATCAAGCATTTGGTGTTCTAAAGTTTTATTGCATGTTTTCTCTTTAGCTATTACCATTTCGTTTAATAGGGAAGGTGCTTAATAGAACCAGAATATAAAGGGTTCCTGAGATGGTGTTATTAGGCGGCTTGCTGATATGGTAATATTTTCCCTGTATAGCTTTCGTTTTTGAACTATTTCTTTCCTTTCATAAGGATGAGAATAGATATAGAATCCTCATTTGGGTTATAATTGTGACCCGATAATTATTACTGTGACAAAGCAAATTACTTAAAATAATAAACACACATTGAAGCCAGAGCTGAAAGACAACGCACTAAAATAACACTAGAATGATGAAAATTGGTAGAAAATTCATCTTCTTAACAGTTCAGAACATATAATTATGACTGTTAGAAGTCATAAACGCAATCAAGAACGCATGATACAGTAACGTAATACATATCTATATATGTAGCTAGCTCAATCGATAAGGTACCGGGCTTTCGATCGAAAGGTCCAGGGTTCGAATCCGGCCGGGGTCATACCCAGCCTGGTATCTTCTGCTATAGGTTGCCGGCAATGGGGATCACAAATAATTGTCAAAGGTAACAGGATTTAAGATCATGGACTTGGCCCCCTGCACTTGATATGTCTCCAAGGCACTCCTGGTTCTATCGGGCTGTAGATCGGAGATGATCACTGCAAGAATCGCGAAGGTACAGTTCTTAAAGTATGGATGGTAACCGAATCGGCGACCGAAATTACCTATGTAGTTATTTAGGCTGATACCAGAGTGTTACCCACTCAAGGAAAACGAATTTTCAAAAGTTTTATTATTAACAAATGAAGGCATGGTTAAAATTAAGAGAATTCATGTTATGATAGAGTAATTTTCCGCTTTGAAAATGGTTTTAGTGACCACTGTGCAATAGCCAAGGACACAGCAGGGTGGTATTGTATGGTGATATATTGAATGTTGATTTGTCTTTCTTTGGTGTTACTTTGTCAGCCGCGTCTGACCGTGATTTGTGGCGTAGTTTATCTAGTGAGTGCATTAAGAGGAAGAGGGACGGTCGTCTTTATTTAGACGACCGTTTATATTATATTGTGCAGTAGCTACGTCATTCTACAGTTTCCAGAGTCAATTGGATAAAATGGACCCCTAGCACTAGCCATTGTAAACTACTCCTGGCTGTTACGTAAGAGTAACCTATCCTTCCAATAAACGCGCAAGACGTTTGTATGACGTCCGAAGACCTGGCCACGACGTATTCTAAGTTGATAAGCGTAAGCTTTCCTCCCAATAAACGGACAAGATGTCTAGATGACGTCGGATAAAGTTGCCACGACATATCTTAAGTCGTGGATAAGTGTAACCTATCCTACCAATAAGCCTACACAAGGCGTCTACAGTATATATGACGTCGGAAGACGTAGCTACGACGCTTCTTAAGTCAAATAAGTGTAAACTATACTCACACTAAACGCGCAAGACGTCTATAGTACGTCAGAAGACGTGACCACGACGTATCTTAAAGTTGTGGATACGTCGTAAAGATGTCTTTTGTAATCTGGGCTATCTGTATTTGTCTATCATCATTGTTTAATTGATTATTAACTAATCAAAATAAAAGCAGCAACAACTAAAAACGAACAACATTGTAATGTACGAGAGCAATAGAAACTATAGCAAGCGACTGTATAGCTTGAATGAATGTGGCTGCTCCTCAGCATTTGTCTAGCAGACTGACCTTATACATGCATACTGTAATTACAATTGCGTAATATACGGCCCTAAGCCATACGACTGTAATGACATACACCAAACATAACAACAAAACAAGAGCAACAACAACAACATCAAAATTTGCATTCAACAACGATTTTAAATTGATTTTGCATTGTGGATCCATCCAAGATTCCAAATATTTATTTCGTGGAAACTCTTTAAAGCTGAAGTCACAATCTATTCCAGTAAATAATTCTCCGTTGAACTCATTCTGCTATCGTACAATTCCAATATGGAGCTTTTAGCTAATATGTTTGTTTTAGCGTCGTGTGACATTAATTTTTCCAAAGTTTTGCAAATGTTATTAGGCTGCACGTCTAGTGTAAATATTACTGGCATCGCGGTGCAGCGTGGAAACGCCATCAGCATCTTGGGCACCATTGCCAGTATTTCTCTTGATGAATATTGGTATTTTAACCAAGCCGTGTAATTTTTAGGAATAGGGCTAGTTTGTTAACCCTTAGATGTTTATTTGTAAATAGTTCGTAAATAGAATGTAATTTTAGAGGTATTTTTTAATTGAAGATATTATTGCGTTTGTATTTAAGATTAAGTTTTATTTATTTATTTCTGACCTTGTATTGTTTTAAAGTCACATAGTTGAAAATAAAACATTCATATAGAACTAGTATTATTACTTTCCTGTGCTTGCCTGTCAATTATACTTAAATATTTGACAACAAAATCAAACTTAAACTCAAATTCAAACAGCAACAACAGGTATGCGATGCGTGGTAATCCATCTAGTTACGAAACATATAGTACAGTAAATACTCCTGTAAACAGTATTGTTACCAATTGAGTATTGTACATATGGGGAAATTTTTAATCAGGCCAACGATGGAAATCATTAACATTTCACAATTTGTTTTGCTAGATTAGTATAAAATTCTATGCATTATTAGTTTCCAAGTACCCAAGTCTTATTTTGAGAAGGTTGACACTTGAAACGGGAAGCACGTTCCTGTTTATAACATATCTTAAGTGGAAATATCTTGAAGGTAGCTTCAATAGTGCCTCTGATTGGACTTTGTGATGTCATATCGCTTATGTTTTAGATGGCCAATTTCATCACATTTCTCGCTGTTCTGGCAACGATGACGTCAGTTTGTTTGTCTTGGGGACCAGGGGAAAGTAAGTGAAAATCGTGAATACAGTATAGTGGATGAAATATACGCTATTACTGAAAAGACGCTTGATATTATATCACATTTTTCAATTTGAATCTATTTTCAGGGATAAAGCGTCAGTCATGTGAGGCTTCTTGTTATAGCGCTTGCGTACCAACATGCCCAAGAGTTTGCTGTGCCCCACCTCCACCACCACCACCTCCTGGACCACCCGGAGCACCTGGACCATTAGGCCTACCAGGACCACAAGGTCCAAACGGACCTCCAGGACCACAAGGACCATCAGGACCACCAGGGCTTCCAGGACCTCCAGGACCCCCAGGAGCCCCAGTTGGTCCCGCAGGTCCGGCTGGTCTTCCGGGACCATTTGGAGTCCCTGGTTTTCCTGGGCCACTTGGTCCTCCAGGTATACCTGGCCCTCCGGGACCACCTGGTTTACCAGGCCCCCCTGCACCACCACCACCACCCCCTCCTTGTCCATATGTCTGCACCATAGCTTGTATGAAGACGTGCCATCCCACTTGTTGTGCGAAGCATTAACTTTCTACTCGCTTCTTTTAACCCAAGTTGCTGTCGATACCGAGAGCTTAGTCAGAATATAAAATACTACCTTTTTGATTCATTTAAAACACTGTATTCCTTTGATTTCGATTTTGTATCAATTATTTGCATTGTTGATTTTAATAAACTAATATTCCATATCATGGTGATTTGATTTTCCTGAGGCGATTTAGAATTGTCGTACAATTTCATATAGGTATAATAACTATGTCTAGTAAGAAATTGTATCGCTTATTATCTGGCAGAATATGTAATCATAGTTTTCCTTGAAATTTAAAAATAATGATTTTATTTAAAGATTAACTGTTAGCGAACTGATTAAGAACGGGATCACTTCCAAGTAGTTAATAGCGGAGTAATGCAGGGCCAAGGAAAGAGTAAAATAAAACGTTTTTGAAACATGGGAAGTAATCTATCTGGAACAAAAATATGTTCTGGATTTGAGTTTACTTTAGTGTTCTGAATAATTTATAAAATAAAAGGATTCACTCGAGCACAAGATGTTCCTCAGATTTGTTGAGATTTCAAGAACTTTCAACAGATCATTGCAGGAAAGATCAAAGATATTGTTCCTAAAGGCCGATGTATTTTATTTAGGACGGTTCGAGCAATGCTTTATCAGGGTGTACTTATTTATCAAATTTATAAGTTTAAGAGTGCGTACTTTTGTATCACCGTGTGTCTTCAAACAGTCGGGAAAAGACAATATTTTCTTCTTCGTGAAGTCATTATTCGATAAGCCTGTGAGCGGGGTGAACTTTAGATTCATTTCTGTGGTGAGATTTAGCTTATATTTTTCTATTAGTCTACTGATTGTCTTAAGACCTTACATTGTAACCACAATCCAATCTAACCCTGCCTAAATTTCCCATAAAATTTTCAATTAATCTATTTGTTACAGAAAAAAGAGATTTATACAACTCTTTTATGAAAGTTGACTCGGCAGATTAGATGATAGCCATGATGGCTTTTACTACGGTTCTCTGTCTTTTTTCAAGGTGGATATTCATTTTAATTAGAAAATGCCAATGTTTATATTCAGTTCATAGTACCACGAAAGAAAATCAGGTTCATTGACATCACATCTGAGCTAGTGCAACGGGGACCAGCCGATGCGGGTCATTTGCCAAACCTCCAAACATACTCAGATCTGTTGCCAAATGTCAACGAACAGAACAAAGCAAAACACTACCTGATATGACATCAGAATAAAAATTTTAGAGCTCCCTAATATGATCATTTCTTGATTCACAATTCTGAGGAATATCTAAACTTAGTTGATTCTACAAAGTCGCCACCCACGCCATTTTGCTTCTCTCCGGTTGACCCTTTCTGACTTAGAACTGAGGAAACGCCATTTTGTTTCCTTCCGACAGTCTCTTTCTGACAATCTTAGAATTGAGCAAGGTCTTACAACTAAAGAATATTAAAATTCAGATGTTTCTAAATTGCTGATTATTTCCTTAATAATCAGGATTATAATTATGATTATTTCATATAACGAGAAATTTACTATCCGAATCGTCAAAGGGAAAATATAAGGAAGATTAGCGCATGTCAAAGGGAACATTTTTTGCTCTTCGTGTACAAAAAAACCCACTTGCCTTGCTTTGGACGATTCATTTTAATTATATTATTTTGAATTAAAGATAATGTTACAGCCTGAATCCTAAGTTTTCAGAAATCATAGAATAAATCTGAATTATTAAAGTTAGAATTGTCTCCTGGATTATCGCAGTCTATCTTCGACTGTATTTCCCCACTCGACTGCATTTTGGACGCATTTCCATGGTCCTTGACTATGCCCAGAGCCACCAGCAGCGATGAATTGATCAGCCAACTGTCGGTGATCCTTAGAGACCCGATCAGGGCTTGTTTGGGCTTCGTGTCCAACACGGGACAGGTTGCTTCTAACAGGTAAACGACTTCGATCACTGACTTGGTCGACGTTCGTTAATTATTGATCCGGGGGGTATTTATTTCTGGGAGACCAGTTCATTGTTACGACATTCATCAGATCAAGAGAAGCGATCGTCAAGGTAAGACATTGCTCCCAACGACCTAATATCGTTGCTCTTATCCCCCGTTGATTACTTGCAGGATCTGTTATAGATTAATTGGCACAGATTATTCAAAGAAGATTCAATCGTAAGGCAACTAACTCTATTGCTCTTTTTACTATGTTCTTTGAATCTATCGAATTGTAAATCGTAAGGCAACTAAATCTATTGCTCTTTTTACTGTGTTCTTTGAATCTATCGAATTGTAAATCGTAAGGCAGCTAAATCTATTGCTCTTTTTACTGTGTTCTTTGAATCTATCGAATTGTAAATCGTAAGGCAGCTAAATCTATTGCACTTTTTACTGTGTTCTTTGAATCTATCGAATTATTACATCTGTTTTAGTTTTATACCGTTGTTGAAGATTTAATGAAATGTGATTTTGTTGTGTTCGATTTATGCTATGTGTACCACTCTGGCGTTCGCTAGAGGTGTTTTCAATTGATGGTATGGCTAGTGATGTGCAATCGCTGTTGTTGTGTTCTGCAGATGGATCTGAGAATAGTTCTCGCACTCGCTCTTATTGCCATTGTGCAAAGCAAGACCATCCAACGAGGTAAGTTTGTTTTATCTAAAAATTTAAAATTTCTCGAATGCGTAGCACTATACTGGAAATTCTTTACCGTCCAGTTAAATTGCAAGTTGTTTCAAACATTGAAGCACGATACGATATGTTGAGAGATGTGAGACATTAGAAGATATCTTGAGAAAGTGGTAACTAAGACCGCTGATGTCGTTGATTTATTCCATTACTGCGAATTTCCCGTTTCAAGCAATGCCATGAACATTGGCTGTGCTTTTGAAACCTTAACAATGCAATACTCTTTTTAGCTGTTGCTAATCTTTCCAGTACAACTATTGCTTGTTCTGTAGTACTGTCCCATTGTATTTTGACGCATACCTTTTTACTTGCTTTCTTCAGCGGGTCACAAGAGGCAACTCTGTCCCTCAGCTTGTCCATCCGCATGTGCACCAGCATGTCTGCCAATTTGCTGTGCACCAGCACCACCACCACCTCCACCACCACCAGGCCCACCAGGAGGCCCAGGACCACTTGGAGCTCCAGGACCCCCAGGACCACTTGGACCCCCAGGACCTCCAGGACTCCCAGGACCACCAGGACTTCCAGGACCACCAGGACCTCCAGGAGCCCCAGCTGGCCCACCAGGACCTAACGGAGGACCAGGACCAAATGGACCTCCAGGACAGCCAGGACCTCCAGGACCACCAGGACCACCAGGACCAGGAGGACCCCCAGGACCTCCAGGAGCTCCAGCACCACCCCCACCTCCACCACCATGCCCATACGTCTGCCGAATCACATGCACACCCCAGTGCCCACAACAATGTTGTCCTTGAAGAGCTCTGCAGAGACTTAGTTGGATTCTCCCTCTTGACCTTCACTTCTAGAAGATGAGATCGTGTAAATTTTACTTCGATAGAATGATACGACAGGAACACAGTTCAAGCGGCGTTCTTCTCAGACTGTCATCTGATAATGCGTACACACTGTGATTTTGCTAAATGTATGTCAAACGAACTTTTCGAAAGAAAAGGAATATTAATCAATATCAACGTGAGCTTTTGACACATACCACAATTCCGATGACGAAATCTCTTGTCTCTTTGATTCTATTTATCGAAGCAAGGTATCAAACAGACAATTTTTCAAAGCATACTGATGTAGAGTTGTGAGTAGCATCAATGAAACATTGTGCTGCAAACTAAGTTGATTTCTTCTATTTGAAAAAGATAAAATGCTTGGACAATGAAACTTTCAAGATAGCCAATCACGATCAACTACGACTTGCGAGTCAAGCCGATTGGCCCATCCATTTTTGAATCAACAAAACTCGCGTTTGATTTGGGGGTGGGATATCTAACTTCTGTTGTCAGCCGGGTAAAAGGGGGACAACAGCAGAAATAGCGCTGTTGGGAGTGCAACATAGTACTGAAGACCGGTTTATTGTGCACGAGCAAAGGAATAGGGTTAAACTGAGTACGCACCTGTTGTTTCCAACCAGTCCTTCTGCTAGGCGTCCAAGAGGGGTTCAAACTCATTGACAGATTTCTAAGAGGGGAAAGGGGAATGCTTGTGCAGAGAGTAAGGATTGCAACTGACCTTAGAAAAACAATAAGTGTGATGGGGACCATACTCAGGACTGATAGACAGTAACCATTGTTGTTTTCATACCTCATGGCTATATTTAGGAATATATCGTGTATAGTTGTTTCTAAACTCTATCTAACGTTCAACTTTGAATATTTGAGCCAATTATTTGAGATTAAACGAAAGTACGTGTCGATGGACATGATCCAGTAATTTTAAATAGATAATTATATGTGTCATATAATTGATGTTAAAACAAATATTGAGTACACAAACAGAAGGCTAAAATACACTTGATCTAATACTGAATGGGAACTTCTATTGAGGCAGACAGATCTTAATTTAAATCACTGATGCATTTCACTTGCATAATTTACTATACCAATATAGAGGTTTCACGACATCCAGGTTGTAAACACTGTTTGTGTTGTGTAGATCTTAACAATGCAATACTCCTTTAGCTGTTGCTTGTCTTTTAACTACAACCATTGCTTTTTCTAGTACTCTTCAGTTGTATGGCTCACATCTTTTCTAATTCTTTTTCTAGGCTGTGGGTTACATTAACAAAAGTAGCTACAGAAAGAAACTGTCAATCTCAAATCCTGTAAATGTAAACAGAGAGGGAAATAAAATCTAATAACTCAGGAAAAGGAGTTCTAGTTTTTCATTAGCTATTATGTTATCCGGCAAAACATTGTGTGCTGTACGTCAAACGTTTATTAATGAAAAATGATGCACCCGTCCAAATCCCAGACCCAAACATTAGCTCGCAATAATTGCTTTGAATTAGTCATAACAAAAAACTCTACATCGTCACCATTTCTTTGCTATGTCAGAAGGATACATATTTTCTGCAACTTTTAGTTAATGACATTTCATGTGTTTTTGTTTGGTACACTTAGGGACAAATTCTGCGACTTTCTTTTGACATTAAAATGGAAAATAAATATAGTTGGTTCTCAAGCGTATGAAATGAAAGTACAAGAAGGATACGATATAAGCTGTAGAAATTATTTTTCCTTCTAGTAAGACACATAGTTTATGAAGCACTGAGGTTGGCAAAGAGATGATGACGATAGAACTTTTATGGACCCATTTCAAGTATTCAGTACTTTGTTATTTTAACATACAATTGTACGGTATGTTGTTTAAAATATTTTGAAAAAATAATATATTTCATATGAAATTGAGAGAACATTAACTTTGACTACCAAAAGCAGATGTAAATCTAAATCAGAGCGACTACCCGCTAATCGAAAGTCACTACAGGGCAGAGATGGTATTGCAAGCGAATTATCCCATATTGAAGAAGCCTCAGTTTCGGAAAGAAATTACACCAGCCTCGGAATTAAGCACAGCAAGTTTTGTTGCTAGTATTGAACTTCAGTCTTCTTTAATATGGAAATATTTTACCTTATAAACAGAATTAATATTTTGCTTTTCGGAAGATATGAGATAAAGATTTATTAGCAGAATTAATAACTGCTTTCAGTCTTCAGGGTCGTAGGATTTATAAGTAAAAGGTCATGACAAATTAATTAATTGACTGTGACGAATTTTGACTGTGACGAATTTTGACTGTGACGAATTGTTGTTCGTCATTAATTTCCAAAGCCATCTCCAACTCCCATCGAAACGAAAACGTTTTTGACGTGCTTGTTGGTAGAAAATCGAGAATATTTTCCGATGAATCAGCACCGTATTTGATCCGATTTTCATTGAAATTGAACGTCACAATTCAATACGAGCATCGTACTTGTTATTGATTTGTTCAGTCAACTTCTTGCATGAGCGTTTCATCGACTAATTGCCCCGTTTCAAATTCAAGAGATTCCATCATCCTTGCCCATCGTAGGCCTCCCGCTATGACGTATGTAAACGATGGTCACTCATAATTTATTACGAGTTACACTTGATCGCACAAATGTAAACACGATGATCGTAAGACCTTTGGTATACCACCTGCTGATCAGTGCAATGATCCCAAGTGAGCACTGCCCCAAGTACCCATAGCAACATGCCGTCAAAATGAAATCTTACTCGAACATCGTGTAGGAAATTATAAAAAACAAGGAGGGTACCGTCGTATGCTCTTTCATGACTATATAAGGTGTTGTCTCATGTATAATGATGTTGTGGAGAACGGTTTCTGAAGTAACCGCGATCAACCGTCGTCGGGACCACCTGTATCACACCTGATGCCCTCGATGGCTGTTCGGATCAGAGGACATGAGCACGCATTCCAACCGCATGACTTGGAATCACACAGGCCGTTCGCCCGTCGACCAATAGCAGGCCTGCTACGTATACGGGTTACCATCCGTAACCATAAATGTTTCACAGCATGCCGATATAAAAAATCAGACAAGTCTTTTTTCGAGGAGTCATTTCAACAAAGAGCTGGAAAGGTAAGGTCAACGAGAGTACACCTAAAGTATTTTCATTGGGAGAAAAGCTATTCGTCAGAGGAATCTCTTGGTCGGGTCGAACATATTGATATTACCAAAGGATTATATTGTTGCTTATTCGTACGAACGGTTCCATCTCGTGGAGTTCAACAATATCTGGTTGTCGAAGGATTTTTCGAGCGATTGCCGTTGACCATTCTCTTTTCTTCTCTCCTTTCTTCAGATCCAAATATAATAACAACCATGGATACAAGGCTAATCGTCCTCTTAGTCGTCATTGGCGCAACCTACGCCGCCCTTCCACGTCACAAAGGTAAGGCACAATGCTACGGAAAGTATCGGAGGTTTCTTCCTATATTTCACAATCACATTTGATCGTCCCCTATTCTTTGCGTTGGTTATTTCCCAGTTGCTCGCTTGTGTGATTTGATCATATTACAGTTCATTCCTTTAACAGTGTCTATTTTGTTTTACCCAACAGACAAGAGGAGTCCACAAGCATGTGACTCTGGATGTCCTAGCGTGTGTGCCCCAGCATGTATGCCAATTTGCTGTATTCCCGGACCCCCACCTCCACCACCACCACCAGGTCCACCAGGTGCCCCAGGACCAC
>OFHS01001005.1:6165-27523 GCA_900245855.1 Calvadosia cruxmelitensis
TTTGTTTGTTTGTTTGCTTGTTTGCTTGTTTGTTTGTTTGTTTGTTTGCTTGTTTGTTTCTTTGTTTCTTTGTTTCTTTGTTTCTTTGTTTGTTTGTTTGTTTGTTTGCTTGTTTATTTCTTTGCTTGTTTGTTTGTTTGTTTGTTCGTTTGTTTGTTTGTTTGTTTATTTCACCCTGTCAGCCATAAAATGTAAGGTACTGTTACACATCAATGATAGATAGATAATTAAATTAACAGATAGGGCAGGGTCATAGTGCAAGCAAAATTGCTTGCTTTTTTTTTCAATTATATATTCTAAACGTAGCTCTTTCATGTGTAGTACCAATGCTTCTTTCAAATGATCTTCTATTTGAATATCGCTTATATCGAACTGGAATGCAGATTAATTAAATTGAAATGTACCTATTGTATAGGATCATTGGGATTAAAATGCGACCTCCTTTGCATGGATCTGATTACTGGAATGTTGGTCTGCAAGAGAGACTCGTTGAAAATGGAAAGAAGGTTTACAAGGAAGAAAGACTGCTTAAGAATGAGATTTGTAAGGTGAATAATGAATATTCATGTTTAAATATGAGGATTATGTCCACATTACATGATAGTTAAAGTCATCTGCTTTAAAATCGAAATAGAAGAGCCCCAAGAATAATCACAGGCAGCCCATCAGAAAATGCCAGCGCCCCACTCTACACATGGTTCAATGGAGACTGAAGTGGATGCCACTCAAAAAGTGAATAAAGTAATCGTCAAGTAATTATAATATATAAATCATTGAAGGATACTGCCTCAGCCCATATTTACAACATGATGCATACATTGCAACCTTTCGATAACGGTCACCTTTGGGACCTGAGATATATGTCCTTTATAGACAGGTGATCTTTCTGCCCAGGTTGATTTCTATAGAACGTGTTATTTTGGGGTTATGAAGAGTGACACAGGTGGCTTCCGTATAGAGGTGGCCGCTAACACAGGTTTGACTTTAATTATAACAACAGGAATCTACCAAGAGAGCACACGAAGTCATACAAATGACGAACCGTCCCTCTCAACTAGTCGCACAACCCCTTGCCAAGGAGAACTATCCTTTTGTAGGATAGGATACGTATGTTGAGTGTTGTTGATTGAAGACAGAGGCAAGTGGATGTAGTTGAGTATATATTTGCGGCAGATACGACGGAGGGTAGCCAGCCCATCCGAAGGCTCGAGAGTACAGATTGCAAGAGAGCGACATTACGAAATACAAGACATTTATAGCGACTGACGGAGGGCGCTGATTGGCGGTCTGTGTTGTGACGTAATTGTTTGATGAGACCGCCACACTTTTATGGAGCAAGAATGCGGAACAATCTTTAAGCTGAAATGATATTATGTAAACATGATATCTTCGTTTAGATCTGCATATAAAACAATGATATAACGTAATAGGTAGCAAAGGTGTTGGTATGCCGGTAGGTCTTCAGAACAGTGTACATCTGAGTTTGATGAACGGTCTTAGCTTTCAGGAATGATAATTCATCCACTTGATAGAGCTACTCTAGTAAAACATATTGGATTGGATTGGATTGGATTGGATTGGATTTCAATAAAAGAGGGAGTTCAGTAAAATGAAAATGTTTAATTCTTGTTCTTCTTAGGTGCAGGATCATTCTGCTGTTGAAATTGCGAGCGCTATTGATGTGGTCAGCTGTGAATCTGTTGACGGAGAAAAAGAGAAAGGATTGCTGTTTAAAGAGAGACTTGTCTGCAGTTTCTATTGGCATCCTCGCTCAACGAAATGCGCACAAGACCTCTTTCCAAATATCCATCCCCAATGCACCTGACTTCCATTTGTCTGTGGCACTCAAAGAAGTGACTTCCTTCAAACCCTATCCTTGCCTCGTGTTGTGGATTGTATTGATTATAACTTCAAAGAACGGTTCAATTACCATCAAAATCCATCCACCGAGTCTTGTCCAACATCTTTGAAAGACCTACCCAGTTTCTCAGCAGTCTCCATCTTTGGTGAGACCAACAGACGTCATTCCAGTTCTAAGAAGTATCAGCACATTTCTGCATGCCATCTGGATTCATAATTATCTTTAACATTATTTTCACAGCATCTTCCGACCTTTCTTCTATCGCTCCTCCAAATTACACCCCAACAACGGATCCTATGAGATTATCTAGTGCTAACTTGGCTTGTGACTCGGGAGTCCAGGATAAAGAATCGCAAATTGATGTCTTTAAATATTTTGCATTTCCTGAAGCCAACACCGACAACTCGTCATCACCTGATCTCATCCCAACAAATAATGCACAGAAGTCTTCCAAATGGAAGAGATTTAAAGCGCATCTGTAGCAGTCCATTCAAGACTCGTCCCAATCAAAACCCACGTGCAAGCATGATGATGAGGCTAGCCTCTGCTTGCTTTTTCGACGGCAACTAATATCCAACCAACATCTGTAAATCATTTTGGTTCATGATTGACTTTTGTAAGATCATCATGGAAATGAATGCTGTGCTGAACATTGCAGCAAATTATATATTCATAGTTCCTTCAATTTGTGCCTTCATTTGATTCGATTTGATTGCTTAAATAAATGCACAGTAAATAGTCCTGCCTACAAAATGTAGTTCAGTTTTCTGTGGCACGGATTGCAAGCCTAATAACAGCTCAGGTCGATTGTATTGAAGCTTGCCGTACTTCTTTCTTATAGTGATAATGCAAATTACAGATTTACGTAAAATAAATTTGCTTACAGAGATTTCACAATACTAAATATGACGTATTTATAAATTAGAATAGTTAATGTAGTTGTTATGTAGAATAATGAAGGCTGTTGTTGCTTGAGGCTGTGTGTCATAACATTCTATTTCAGTGAGATGCGAACTATTACTGGAATCGACTGGCGATGCGAGTAAGACTTCCATACATCTGTTATGATCTTCCGTTATGATTGGAGTGTGTATGTGTGATTTGTGTAGATCTGGAAGTGTTCGATGTAGAACGAGAGTAATCGAATGGAGAGCAAGACAACAGTGTCTTCGGTCGTGAGACGGCATTCAGGAATGAATATCATTCAAGATTACATTAATTTGCAGGTGAATATAAAACGAGGTTGTACATTGAATAGAGGTTGAGTAAGCGAGGCAAATTCACCACAACATCGTGGTACTATGTGCATGCGCCGAAGTAGGTATCAAATGGAATAGCAGCGTGTGGTTGACGAAGGGAGGGAGGGGCTAGAGGTTCAATTTGTACAGTGGTTGTGGCTGACGCGTTGCTAGGTGAGACGGGATGTCGTCATTTTATAGTCACTTGATTGTAAGAATATGTAGCCGTGTCATTTTAATTTATCCTCTTTCCCGCTTGTACCTCGCCGCATCAAAAACTCTGTCTGTCTTGTATTCTTCGCTGTGTCTCACGAGTTAGAGCCCTGGTACCAACGACCATATGTACTTCATGGAATTCTGCCACCTCTCCCTGTCGTGGAACCAGCATGATATCTGTCAGTAGAGATATGCTCTGTGCAATTCACAACTAATGCCAATGTTTATGAAAGATACAGCCAAACCTCTATAGAGCAGTGACCAGTCTATAAAGGCCACTCTTTATAGCCCTAATATGATAGGTTTCACCGTATTATTTGTACAAACTACGCCTAAGCCTGTGTTGTATTCCACTGTACGAAACTTTTGCATGGATTTACCAACCACTGTACCTAGCCCGGGACCCATACAGTTATCGCTAAATGTCTCACATCTTAGCAAAGGGATATGGAATATTACGGAGAAAGGAATCAAATGGAACGCAAAACTAGCCTCTTGCTCGCAAAAGTGGCGTAAGAGAGGCAAGCGAAAGCGCAATGAAGACAGCATGACATCCGTTCTTCATAATTATGTTTTGCAAGTGAATGATTACACAGTCCGCATTCAGCGATAGATAGATAACTTGCACTCTTTACAGTTTCAAAAGGTGTCATACTAATAAATTGTTGAGAGTGGCGACACAAAGCTTTCTTGCTTTTATTTTAATAAACAATTCATAGAAAATAAAATCAGCTGTAGAGTTGTTTTGGAGCTGAACCTGTCTGTTCTTCAAAAACGAACATCAGTCAGCTGTAATTAAAATGACGTTCGCCAGTCGCTCGGCTGTACATTAATGACCAATCACATCACGATGGCCGTGCTATCATCCAATCAGACAACGAGACCAGTGCAGAAGTCAGCGGCTACAGGATTACACGATTCGTGGCAAACGGTGATCTTTCGTAGTTTGCCAACAATGACAGTGATCTGTTTGTCGAGTTTCATGAGTTCTTCTGACACGTCCTTCTCTCGTTCTTCAATGCGACTGTACCGTAATTGCAATGCTGAAATCACAAAGCATAGACAATCGTAGACCTTTTTCACGAGCTACCATTATGGGAAAAACCAGTGCATTGTGGGGCATGTTGAGTGCCTGAAGCAGCGAAGAAACAAGGTTTTTGACCCATAATATCAGCGAGAATAGTATGTTAAAGCAAAGTAGCACAACTTGAAGAAATCTGCATCAGCATCAAATCAAACTTTCTCCATATTCCGAAATCAATCATCAGCCTTCCCCATAATGCACTTGCTTTTTCCAAAATGGTAGCTTGTGAAAATGGTCTATGGAGTCTGGGGCAAGAGGCGATGTCAGTGACAGATGAACTAATTTTAATAAAATAATTTATGAAATAATGTTATGACATCACGAATAATTTGAAGCCTTCACCTAAATCGCAAAGAAAAAGAATAGCAAAGCACTGGGGAGGACAAAGTTGCCTGGTCTTTTCCGTGTAGTGGAAGTACCTTCTGTATGTCTTCTACGCGTACATAACTAGTAAAACGAATAACAAAACGTTCTGGAGAAAACTAACGCAAAAGTCATCGCTGTATCAGCGTTTCTCAATGGCTGTAGTTAGAGGACAAGCATGCTCTAGCATGAATGCAATTCCAAAATTAAATAACCTGGAATGTTTTTAGATTTTTAGATTTAAATTAGGCTATTAATACTTTATTCAATTTAGACGTAATTCTGTGCTATATATTGTTTGAAAATAATCTAATAATTCAGATGATAAAAGCAAACTACTAACGGTAGCAAATAGAGGCGTGTGTGAATGTTAAGTACCCCCAACACACCTTCTAGTTGATTTAATTTCATCTGGGCGACTTCGTACAACTTTTCCGTCTTTTTGGCCAGCAACAAAGTGCGTCTCCTTGCGTCCTCCGTCGAGTTGTTCTTGTTGGCAATCTTCTCTTCCACATATTCGATCGTTGCCATGAAAGCAGAGGAAGTCTACAGACACCGCGGTCAAACAATCAACGAATGCCACAATATCTGAGGACTAATAAAAGGAAGGTTCAATGCCTCAAGGGTTGAATGTAGGAGTGCCTACCTGGTTGGCAGCGTTGAGAAGTCTCGTGGCGTTAGCACCCGCAGCTTCGGTTTTGGAAAGCAGTTGACGATTGTCCTTGAAGGCAGCAGCCACAGCGGGCACTGTCGTGTTCTCCATTTCAATAACATCACGCAATGCTTTCTTTAGCAGCGCTTCCAGATCTGCATTCCTGCGGCGCACCTGAACCAATCACAGAGCACCAATCAGGAACACAGCAACACAGACAGTTAAAGCTGAGGGTTGATTTCAACAAAGTCTCACGTAAATCAATTTAAGTCATAATTTCAAACTAAGAATTACTTACAGATTAATGTTCAACAAACACCCCCTATGATACTAGTTTTGCAGCCTAAGTCTATTGTCTTATGATAGTACCGCGGCCCGAGGGTAGAAACCGCAAACGTATGACGGTCTATGATGTAACCCCGTCTTCTGTTATTGAGGGCAACCCTCTCCAACCTTCCCGTTCCCCCAAAAGACCATTGCCCCATGAAGCGACAGACATACCTCCATGATGACATCTTTGGCTTTCTCAATATCATTTGCAGTCATTGTCAACATGACACGAGTGTCTGACAATTGTCCGTTTGTCTTCGTCAGTCCATCAACGACGTCCATGGTGTCGTTCATGACCTTCTCTGCCATTAATCTGCCGAGTAAAAGAGAGAGACACGCGTAATTGGCCATCAAATCAATGGGTATGACTCCATTGGAAACAGACCACATTGTTTCGCTTGCGTCTCTGCTTGCTGAGATATCATATGTAAGTGGGGAAAGCCAAGTGATTTCTGACAATTTCTGTCGCTTATTATTCCATTTCGCAAAGTAACGATTTGAGATTGATTTACTAGAAATTTTATGAGCCCCCTACCAGGAGCTGATTACGAGAAAAAACATCCAACTCACCCCACAGGTGACGCCAGTACTTACGACGATGGGTCAGCGGCTATCATCTGCGCACTGAGATGCGCTACATATATTACTGGCCCACTGTGTCTTCGTCAACCGCCCAAGCAATGGTTACCGCTAGCAACCACGCAAGAGGAATTTCACTTTATGCTATCGTTACGGACAACAATGATCTTGCTAGCAGCATGCTAGTTCAAATGACCGAAGAACTACTATGACCCAGTAGCGGATTTAGGGGACATAAGGGGCTTCCTGTTAAGGTCTCAAACGGTTCTCCAATCCATACGAAAACGCAACGCTCCCCTTAGCTATGCATCAAATCACAACAGGACTGTGGAAATTATTGCAAACATTCTTGGGGCCGGAGACGTTTGTCTTTTGCCATGTAGTTGTGACTTACTTTGCCATCTCTGCCTCCTTCAAGAGATTTGTGGCCATGGCGAGGTCATCCTTGGACGCCTCCAAAATGGCAGACACGCCAGTCAGGTTGGCTACAGTGACCTTGATCTGTTCAGCGAGGTCCTTGATCTCCTCAGGGGTCAGCGATATGTTTAGACTCAATGTCTGCTTGACAAGCATCCGTGTCTCATTAGGATGAACGAACGACTGGTTGAGGAATGCAAGAATATCCTACAGGAGGAAATACATCAACAATCAAACAGTCAGTCAGCCTGTCCAAGCCGGAAGGTGTGCCCTACAATGACAATCAGTGCGCATGCGCTATGTGCTTCACTTACGTTGATCAAGATGGTGATATTGCGCACGGCCATCTCATTGCGCTGGTGAGCGTCAGCAGCAGACATGACAGCTTCCTCTGCTGAGCTCAGTGTGGCTTGCACGTCAACATCAAGCAAGCCTAACTGATCAAGCGAATCCCTCACGAGACCTGCAAGACGGACACAAGCAAACCGCCAATGAGAACTGTATTACTGTACAGTCAAAATTGCATTAGCGTCCACCTCTGTAGAGCAGCCACTTGTCTATAAAGGCCACTCTTCATAACCCAAAAATGATAATTTCTATAGAAATCAACTTGGACAGAAAGGCCACCTGTCTATATTCTATAAAGGTCATTTTTCTCAGGTTCCAGAGATGACCGTTATAGACAGGTTTCACTGTATTAGTGCTTACGTTCTGGCTAGCTGAAGGGTCTATTGTCACACATTACAACACAATTAGCGTGCCATGGCTTAGCAGTAGCACATCAGGGAGCGTCCAGGCACTCATGTCCTCGCTATGAGCAACAGACACATACAGAACATTCGCTGAAATCACGCCACTTACCCTCTTTCTTCTCTACGGCCAACTTGGCATCGAGAGCACGATCAACAGCCTCCTGGGCTAGACTGCGCACGCCGGTACAGTTAGGTGACGTGCCACACATTTCGCACGAGCTGGCATTGCACATTCCACAGTTGTCGGATGGGCCACACAGGAGTTCATTCAGTTTCTTCAGCAGACCTCCAAGCTGACTGACATTGGCTGACAGCATGTCAAGATCATTCAGGTGCTGTTTGGTCTGCGATGGTAATGATGAGTCGTTCGATGCATAGTGCTGATCGTGGATGGAATCACGCAACTTCTTCGATGAGACCAGGGTGTCCTTGGACTCCGTCACAAGAGCCTGGGCTTCTCTGGAGCGCTTCAAACTGGCCAGAGTACTGTTCAACGCCCCATCGAGATTACTCTCTGCCACTTCAGTCAAGTTAGCAATCACCAACTCAGATTCCCTTTCGAGGCCTTTGACTCGCGCAGCTAGGTCGAGTAGGTCGTCTGAGGCCATCTCGTTGCGCCTTGAGACATTCTTCAATTGCCCTAACACTTCAGATCGCTTGGCACCTGTCTCCTTCAGACCTAAGTGGAGATCGACGACTTTCTGGCGGAGTGAATTGACGTCATTTGGAGTGACAGACAAGTTGAGTAATCTATTGAGCGCCTCCAGACGAAGCAGTAAGTTCTTGATTTGGCGGTCATAATAGGTGAGGCCAGTGACATTGAGAGTAACATTACCAGCACTGCCTGGCACAACATATGATGTCCAGTTATTGTGAATGGCATCGATTGTATCGTCCCATTGGTCGTAGCAAGGATGACATCTCTCGCATTTCGGCATCAACCCTGTGGTTCTTGAATCGCACATGTCACACAATTGACCAACAACACCAGGCTTACAACGACACTGTCCAGTTTGTCGGTCGCATTGCAAAGACTCAGATCCAGCAGGATTGCACAGACACGCTGTAGGTCAATCAATCAATCAATCAATCAATCAATCAATCAATCAAGTAGGTAATCAAGTAGGCAATTAATCAATCAATTAAGCAATCAACCAACCAATCAATCAATCAATCAATCAATCAATCAATCAATCAATCAATCAATCATCTGATTGTCTGGTCTGATCTGATAGAAATTTTAAGATACATTCCTGGAATTATTGCAAGAAACTTTCCTACTAGTGCAGGGAATTAGTCATTGCCTGCTAACCTTGTATTCTGCTGGTAAGGTGCACTACAATAGCAGATCCTCAGTTAGTTCATCAACTAAACAAGGCAATAACATGACTGACAGTTGTCTGACCTGAGCACTTCTTGTGTGGATTCCCCCAGAAGAAGTCTTCGCATTCTGTGCATTGTTGCCCACCAAAGCCAGCCCTGCACTTGCATTGGCCATCAAGCTGCATTATGAAAATAGACAATTCTAATAAATCACGCAATGACTACACAATGGAATATGGTGGCAACAGACGCAAATGGGGCAAACATTTTCCAGGACCAGACCTATTATTAGGATACTAGAATATCCGTTTAGCATTGCTGCACAACTAACAACAGGACCGCAAACTAGAATCGGAAGCTAGATAATTGTGGGAACAATCGATAGTTTGCGCACATAAATAAAGAAATAAAAATGTGGGTGTGGTCATTGCTGCCATTGTTTGATATTGCATAACCACACAAACAATTCTTCTTGGAGTTGTTCAATGACAAAATCGACTTTACTGAGAAGTGAAGGGTACAACAGGTCCCTATCAGTCCCTCCCCTACCCCATGTGGCGCTTCTGACAATGGGCGCGATAGAACTAAGGATAAAAGGTCTGACTGCAACCATACATATGAATGGCTTTACCTGATTGCACTGGTCCACCAGGGAGCCATTTGAGCTGCAGTTGCATTGTTCACAGCCGAGACCACTTGCAAGATTCCAATGCCCCGGCAGGCACTTGTCACAGGCCTTACCACCAACATTCATGAGGCACGAGCATTGACCACTGGAGCGATCACAAATGCTGCTATCTGAATAATCCGTTCCTTGGTTATTGCATACACATTCTGCAACAAGAAAATCACAGAGCAATTGAAAGCTGAAACTGCAGCACTAAAAGGTGTCTCTACAACACTCATCCACAGCTACAGTGAAACCTGTCTATAACGGTCACCTCTGGGACCTGAAGAAATTGACCTCAGGTTGATTTCTATAGAAAGTGTCATTTTGGGGTTACGAAGAGTGGCCTTTATACACAGGTGGCTGCTCTATAGAGGTGGTCGCAAATACTGGTTTGACTGCACCACCCACCATCTGGCTATTGGAAATCAATGATGACATGACCTTACATCAATAATTCTAGATCACGGAACATGCCTTATTCATATTGAAGCATTTCGGCATTGCAGTTGACTAATGTCTCCATGGTGCAACGACACAGCCTCAGAAGATCTGCTCAATCTAGCTGCACAAGTCAAGGGCCTTCAAAGACAAGCCAAGTTGATGATTGCTAACTGGACTGAAGTGGCAGAGAGTAATCTCTATAAATAGATCAATGATGTCATCATTGAGGATCATGAGAATGGGGTCATAGGATCACATAGCAATGACAATAGCATTATGGATTATCTAGAAATGAGACATCTTCTAATGCCAAAGATATATTGGCCTTAAAGATCCATAGCATTGACCACGTTTACGTTTCTTACTTTCAACAACAGAGGGAAGCATTTGATTACCTGTACAATCTTGCTTCAAAGCATCTCCAAATGTGCCTGATTTGCACCTTTCGCAGTTGAATCCTTCTGTGTTATGAAGACAATTGAAACATTCTCCAGTGACGCCATCGCATTTTCCAGCAGCAAATGGACTGATGTTACCACTGCAGTTGCATCGTACACAACTTCCACCGCCGATTAATGGGTTGCCAAAGTAACCATCAGCGCACTTCTCACAGAGTTGACCAGTGTAGCCAGGCTGTGTCAGACAGCAAGAAATACGCACATATACTCATTCGATGGATCTACATTAGGCAGTGAATAGGAATTGGTTTCATCATGTTCAACTCACCTGGCAGTTGTCACAAGCAACTTGACGAATACCATTTACAACTTTGTAGGAGCAAGTTGAACTAAACTGGTTTCCGCTACTCCCTCCCGGGCATTGGCATCTTTGGCAGTCAGTTGGTAAGCCTAGGAGCAGAACAGAACACAATTGTTGATTGATGTTGTAAACAGCACACTTATTCATATAAACATCTGTGCCGTGGAACGCAACACAAATGCAATCAGTTGAACATCTGTAAATATTGGCAGACAATTCTGTTTACTTCAGGGATGACAATGGCTAAACTTTCTTTCAGCAGAAACTATTGGCATAGCAACAGAACAATCTGTGGATAAGCACTAGACACCCCACCCTCAGCGTTTTTCTACAAATTTAGAAGAACTACAGAGATATGACCAAATCGCAAAATCCGATGAACCTTGCGGATCCGTGGAAACTTCAAACTGTCATCCTTTTTACTTTGTTTATGATAGCAATCTAACAACAACAGCAACAACAAACAGAGCTCATTAACACATCCAACTTCAAATTAGCCCATGATAGAGTGCAAATAATCTCCAAGGTACCAAGTACTATGTCTCCTGCACGATTGCTGAAAGGCTGCAGATCGAGGCCATGCAAAGCCGCCGGGTGAAAAAGTACTGACAAAATGAGAATTTGTCTAATAAAAAATACGATGCCAGGATAGGAAACAGTAAAAAATACTACAATATCTTGGTTTCTTAATTTTCCACGTTAGTGCTTTGAGTTTTCACTTTGATGTGCTTGGACTTCAACGACTTTTTAATCGAGGCAAGATTACTATGGGCAAGATTACCTATTGATGCATCTCCATAGTAACCAGGGGCACATTTGCCACAGTCTGGACCAGCAGTGTTGTCCTTGCAATTCAAACAGACTCCAGTCCTCAAATCACAGGTTTCCGAGTGATTGCTACAGTCACAGGGCTCGCAGCTAGGAAAGCCAAAGTAGGCGGGTGGACAGCGTTCGCACTGTAATCCCTGGACAAGTCCATCACACTTGCATTGGCCGCTGACAGCATCGCAATATCTGTCCGTTGAACCGACCAAGTCACAGCCACACACTGTCAATAACAATTAAAGGAAAATGTCAATCAACTGAAATGGGAGATTTCTGTGAAATGAATTCTAATTTTATCTTCGTATCTAATGGAACGGAATTTAAGCTATCAAATTTTAGGGAAGTACACAGCGAGAAGAGAAAGCAGTGATCAAAAGAAGCAACCACCATTGAAAATTGCTAAGCTGCTTGTATACTGCTCTCGCAGCTAAAAAAGATTGCTGTCTGAGAATAAAAATGTAAACATTACCATTTACAGAATTGATTGGGACAGTAAGCTATTCTAGCTTTGCAGCAAGACTGAAGTATGACATTCTTTGCTCCACTGTAAACGCTGAACAAGTTTTCAAATATCAAGCCTACTATCCAAGAAGCAGAAAATTCAACGACTGTAGTCTGAATTAGGTAGAGTAGATCACTTTGTTTCTTGAAAATATAAACATAAGTTTCGTTGGCTCACGTTTGCATCCATCGAGACCAAACCCATATGCTTCTGGTGCGCAATGGTCACACTTGCGTGCAATGACGTTGGGCTTGCAGGGGCACTGTCCGCCAGCGGGCTCACAAACCAAAACGTCACTGCTACCATTCGCTTTTGTGCCAACAGGATCGCATTGGCATTCTGTTGAGAGGAAAATTTCACATCAACAACACTGAAATCAAAACTGTACAGTGCAGAATTTGGCAGCAATTTAAAAAAAAAACAGTAAAGGTGGCAAATTGCGTGTTCATCAAAATGTTGTATAACTAGTAACATCATTTACAAAATATCGAACAATGGCAACAAGCTTTCAGAATATTAAACCTGATCAAGTAGCTAGCCATCAACATCCAAGTAGCTCATCAATACAGATATTCAAAATTTTAAAAAATATAATTGAAATACATTTCTCAAGTCAACTGACCACACGGTCTGAAACTTCTCCTCACCTAAAGCCCCGTCATGAGTGTTTGCTGATATGGAGAAGATGACATCCAAGCACGCCTGAGGTACACTCCCCTGTGTGCTGGGTGTTAACGAGATGAAATATGAATCACATTTGTTATCAAGATATGTCTTCTTTAAAAGCTCTCCTTCTCTTGTGTAGAATATGCTGATTGCAGATGGCCGTGGGACCAAGAAGATCTGAAAGCAACAAAATGGAGGACACATTTAAGCCCCGGCCACACAATCGCTAAAACGTAGGCGTGTTGCATGCTGCGATGGACAGAACAATAGACCCAAGATACTTGCGACGAGCCCAACTTTTGAAGCTTGCTCTGCATACACAGCTCAACATCGCGAGTTGAGCGCGAATGCAGTTCATAGCTGTTTGTGATTGGTCAAAGTAGACAATCAAGTGCGCAGAACAAATGCGCGGTAGAATCGGCGAGAACAACAAGCGGGGATCGTGATGTTTTGTCATTCTCATCTTCATTTTGCCATTTTTTGGATCGCTGTTAGTGGTGTTTGTTGTTTTAATCAGAACTTTCTTGACAAAATGTAGGAAAGGGAAGGAAAAACGCGATTTTGATTGGTCACTTTCATGAACAACGTCCCGGATGAAAACGCAGGTGCGATCGTTCGCCAACAATAACAAAGCTAGCGAGAGTGTGGCAGGCCAAGCGAGTACTTGCGCCCATCGTAGCTCGCAACTTGCGCCTATTATATGGATGGTGTGGCTCGGGCTTTAGTTTATAACAGATTGTCGTATGGTCTAAACACAAAAGTGGCGCCAGAACTGTACTATTTGTGTCATTGAGGACTTAATGAAAAAGGTGTCGCTGGAGGAATCACACTTCGCACGTCTATGCAAATGGCACTATAAACTAGAATGGAGCGAAATTCATGTGAAAATTGTGTGCAAAGGGGAATATCACAGAGTATGCTGTTCTTTTCTCAAATTCGCATGATGCTTGTTATTTCACATGGTTTTCCAGAAGGTGCGTCCACAATTTCACATGGAATTATATGTCTGTAGATCCAACAAGTGCTATTTTGCAAACAGCTGAAAACTTGGATCGGTCCTCACAAAGCAAGATGAAATATCAAAGTGCTCGTTTTACTGGATACAGTCAAACCTGTATTAGCGGCCACCTCTATAGAGCAGCCACCTGTCTATAAAGGCCACTCCTCAAAACCCCAAAATGACACTTTCTATGGAAATTAACCTGTACAGAAAGGCCACCTGTCTATAAAGGTCATTTTTCTCAGGTCCCAGAGGTGACCGTTATAGACAGGTTTCACTGTAATACATTGATACTTATAGAGAAAAACAAGCTTAAAAATTACAGATCCTGGCAAATTTGAGGTTACCAGTATCTCTTCCTACTACTCATCCAATGTCTGAATGCCTATTATTCTCCATCATAAAATACATAACAAATTTTCCGTCCCCAGAAGAGTCGTTCCCGCTTACAACAATTGAATAAGCTAGCAACAATAATAGATCTTCTGTAAGTTGCGGAATTAATAAAATTGAGATAATTAGTATTGTGCATTTCAGAATTCTACTGATATCGAAACACATCGGGCAATTAAAAGTAACAGACCATGGAAATGAGACTGGGATGTAAATAACCATGTTGAGTAAACAACTCATATTTGGCTAACAGAATTCCTAGGGATGCCAGCGGATTGCCACAATTTAGACTTAGCCTATAATGATACACACTTACTGAATCTACAAGAAGCTCTTTGCCCCGTTGGGTGCGTTTTGCTGGTGGAAGACTTAATTTCAAATTGTAAACAAGGCCTTTCTGTAGACAGAAAGATGGCTGAAAGCGAGCAACGTCACGATTTGCGGGCAAATATGCAGATGCTGTCTTTTGTAGGAAGGGTTCATTGCAAGGTCCTCCTCTGAGATCTCTGCCGTCCGTTCTGCTCACAGCTAATACAACATTCTCCCAATTGATATCATCCTGGATATGAAAGAGTAAAAGAAAGACATACAGTAGTTAACATCTAATACAACCATCCGGCCGTTAAGTATAACCAATTCAAAGCAGTTTGGAAGTGGTTTATTAAGTGGCATTCACTAGATAAAACAAAAGAGGCATAACACTAGAACAACTAAACCAAGGCTCAAGAGTCTGACGTCAGAACTCAGGTGACAAGACAAATATCATATCTGCTGTGTGCACGAATAACTTGACACATTTTAACGTTCTTTTTCAACAAATGTCAATAGACGGATACAGATAGACACAGGCCATAGGACAGGCAGGTCCTACATTGACTCAATTGCAAATCACTTCATTCCAATTAATGGCAGTACTGAAATCGCCACAAAATCAAACAATTATTAAACCGATTGTTTCATATTACCAAGAAACCAAGAATTGACTCTCTTAGCATCACAATGATAGTTTGAAGGGCAGCAACAAATTCAGACGCCATCTTGCAAAGCAAATGAATGCCGGCACTCACCTTTGACCTGTATCGAATATAAACATCGTAGTCACCAGAATCAGGCACCGTCACCATGGTGAAATCTACAGCTGCGTTCGGTGGGATGGCAGCAAAGCCACTTCCTGTCCAGGTGGTAAATGGTGTTCCTATGCCGGACAGATCTCCCTTTACTTTGCGAAACACTCCCTAGAAAAAATGACATATTGTGACACATCCAGGGTAAGTTAAGACATGCCCTGGGATTACTATTGAATACTACACACTAAAGATTCCATTTATCTCCACAATAGCGACTACATTGCAAAGTTGCAGCAGGACTTGTGATACAATTCTGCTGTCTTTTTCATGCAATAGCTGGTGTCAAGCAGGCAGACAAAGTAAACGCCACGACAAATTAATAACGATAGTTTCGATTTTCTCCAATTCCAAAATAACAATCACTCTATTTGATCTCTCGACACTCGATCAACTAATTAACTTTTTTCTCATGGGCCTAGTACATGTTGCCAAAATTGATTTCAAAATAATTTTTTGAAAATCTATTTCATAAATTCTGTCTTGTTCATCCATGTTCACACTATTTTAGAACCTTATCTTGCCACATTCTAACTTCCAGTTCGTTAGCGGGCAACAGTGATTGTAGTTCATCCAGAACAATAAAATGAGCGACCAATCAGCAGACTGCTTTGCTTTCATTCCTCACTTTTGACAAATTATCAACAGCTATGGAATCTAATTGCGTCTTATTCGTGATTTTAGCTGTGCATGCAGAGCGACTGATCTGCGCGATTTGAATCATCCACAAACAGCTCTGGTCAATTGTTCTGTTAATCGCAAGTGGCGATTTGTTAGTTATTTTCAACAGTGTGGCCGGAGCGTAAGTCACTACAGAAAACACAAACTCACTTTGCTTGGAATGGCATCTTCTCCTTCGAAGGTGTCTTGGCCAGGAAGTGCAAAGAAGTACCCAGGTCTCACTTGGTCACACTTTCTGCCAACAATATTTGGTCTGCAGCTGCAAGCTCCTGTGATCTTATCGCATGTGTTACTGTACGAGCCGCCCAAGTCACAAGCGCAGGGCTTGCATCCATCCACTGATGAACCAACTCCCCAAAAGCCATCCTACAACAGAAAGCAGTCAGCGGGCATGGAGATGTCACCTTCTACTTCTAAACGTACCGTAAGCCAATTCGAGCAACTTCCACATTAGCACTGTACTTACATAGCATTGGTTGCACCGTGTTCCTTGCACGAATCTCTTGCAAATGCACTGACCAGTCACACTGTTACACAAATTGTTTCCAACCGTACCACGACTATCACAGTCACAAGCTAGCAGAAATAAATGGAAACATAATTATGAATATATAGCAAAGACAATGAGAAAAATTATGTTATCAGTCAAGCTTGCATGACCTGCAGCCGATCAGCTATCTAGTATCCATACAAATGAGTAACTTACATTGGCAGCCTTTTGAATCAGACTCAAGGAGATTCCAGTGTCCGTCTTTGCACTGATCACAACGCTTGCCTCTGACATTCTCCTTGCAAATACAATGACCAGCTATTGTTCCTTTTGCAAAGTCTGTTGTGGTTTCACATTCTCCTCCACCGACAGAACCAGCCGGGTCACAGTTGCAAGCTGCAAAACATTCAATGTGAGAAACGGTCAACTTACCAATACATGGCTAAGTGACAGCGGCAAAAAAGAGGGGCTATTCTACTTACGCAGGCAGACATCGGGATCAACAAGAGTCTTGGTTGGATCTCGGTAGAACAGGGCAATGCATTGATTGCATTGTCTTCCAGTAGTATTATGCTTGCAATCGTCACACACTCCACCACTGACCTCTCCGGTAGATTCATAAACAGCCACATCAAAATGGCAACGCGTGGCATGGTCATGGCAATTGCATTCTAAGAAAAGAAACAACCCATTGTAAAATATATATTGCAGTAACGGAATTTTTAACATAAGCAGGCAATAATCGCTATATGCAGCCGTCATAGCACGGGTGTAAAAAATCACGAAAACAAAAAGACCAACATCGCAGCCAAGAAGCACAGGCGATAAAATATCCGATAGCTAGACACATATTAATCAAGTGGACCATATTGGAGCAACTGCAGTTTATACATACTTAAAACTACTATATTTATAAGGGTTGATAAACCTTTCTTACTTTCAGCAATTGTTCCGTATTTACCATATTTATGTGCAATGCAGTGCACAATTTAGACGGTTTTGTTAGACATTTTTACCAAATTTTGCAAATGTTTCATATTTTGCTGTGGTCTGGGAAGGAACCCTATGAATTTTTGCGAGTACAAGTCGCCAGCGAGAAGAAGTCGACCCCCTAGTTTACAAGCTCTAATCCAAACAAGAACACTTGATGGTGAGAAAACGTCAATGTTGGTTTTTGAAGGAAATTTTCAAGTGTAAAAAGGTCAAATTATACTTGCAATTTCTAACAATCTTTAGAAATATGCACTTTCATTAGCACTAGAAATACAGTTTCTTTGTATGCTTTTTCTTTGACAACACTATAAATCAAAACAATTGTCAGTTCTTTTGCTCCAAATAACATTAACCCTTGTCCTGCTATTGACGGGTATACACGTTTTGAAACAGGTCAAAAGTAGCAACACATAACCAATCAGATAGTTAGTCCTTAGCAAGCAACCAATCAGCAATTGGTGAAGCGCCTTCAAGACTTCATTTAAATAGTTTTACCAGCAGGACAGGGGTTAAGGTAATACATTAGTCTAAATCGGTCATGAACCCACTATATAGCTTATCATTCCGACCGGTGGGATTCGATTTCCTGTACTGCTTCTTTTATTCTGCTTTGCTAATCGTCTCAACTTACTAGTAATTGTAACTTATAAGCGCCCCAACGAGCAACGCTCCTCAACGGCGCTTTACAAGAAATCTATAATACAGTCAAACCTGTATTAACGGCCACCTCTATAGAGCAGCCACCTGTGTATAAAGGTCATTCTTCATAGCACCAAAATGACGCTTTCCATAGAAATTAACCTGGACCGAAAGGCCACCTGTCTATAAAGGTCATTTTTTCAGGTCCCAAAGGTGACCGTTAAAGACAGGTTTCACTGTAGATAATTTAAATGGTATCAAACCAGGTTGCTATTACCGGTAAACGTGCTACAAAATCACTATCACGTTTACTCGTTTAGTCAAAAACTACCGTGCCAAAACTGATATCCCATATTCCAGCTGCACCAGCAATGAATAGGATATGAACAGGATTTGACTGTATGACTGCACATGCAAATTTCGGCAGGGTGATCAGAGGATGGAGCATAACTTACTTTTACAAGCATTTGTTTGGTCACCCAATGCTGGTCGCCATGGCAAATCCCAGTGATCATCAAGGCATTTCTCGCAGTTTCGTCCTTGTGTAAAGTGAGTGCATTTACATTGTCCATGGACCTAATCAAACGCAGAAAATTCCAATAAAAGCACGCACAATAGAACTTTTCACAAGCTACCAATGTTATGAGATAGACGACTGCATCATGGGGCATGTTGATTGGCTGAAGTAGCGAAGAGACTGGGTTTCTGACCAATAATATTAATGGGAATTATATTTTGAAGGAAAGCAGCACAGGGTTAAAGATTTCTGCATCAGTATCAGATCCAGATCTCTCCATTTCGTAATCAAAGACATCAACCTTAATTTCTGTAATTAATGCATTTGGTTTTTCCAAAATGGTAGCTTGTGAATATGGTCTGTGCCAATCAAATGCATGGGTAACATGCACAGACATCAGGAAAGAATAATGTGCATTGTGTAGTATCAATATAAACATACCATGTTGGGGTCGTTCGGTGCACCAGGAACAGGGATGCATTCGTCAGCGTGACCGTAACACGAACAACTACCACGGATGACCATCTCGTACAAGGAATAGTAGTACTTCTGTTGAACGTTTGACCCCGCATCAAGTATGTCATCGCCAAGCGAGTGAAGTTTAGTAAATGATATCTTGAGATTGGTCAGCTTCAGAAGATTTTGCACTTCCAAACTGTATGGGTTCTCAACGGGAATCAGCGGATCTAGGACTTTCATGACGACCTAAAACGCAAAGGAACGTCAATTGTCAAGAATGGATACAGTTGCAAGTAGTAATTCACAGCTTGCAATTTACTATGATAACAGTCACACCTGTTTTACTAATAGAAAGCGGTCTCTTACCATAGGTGGTCACTTAAGACAGGTTAATGCTGTTGTTTGAACTTTGTAAGGTACTACTTGAAGGATGTCACTCAAGAGAGGCTCGACTGCATTATAAAATTTGCAGTAGGCCTCTCATTGGACGTAGGCTAGTGATTAATATTGTTATAGTGAAACCTGTCAATAACTGTCACCTCTGGGACCTGAAAAAGTGACCTTTACAGACGGGTGGCCTTTCTGTCCAGGTTGATTCATATAGAAAGTGTCATTTGTGAGCTATGAAGAGTGGCCTTTATACACAGGTGACTGCTCTACAGAGGTGGCCGCTAATACAGGCTTAACTGTATTTCATAACGACAATCCAAAACACATCAAGTTAACTTGTAAATGGATTCAAACATCAGAATTGGATTTTTATCAACCTGAAATGAAACCCAACCTTAAGATTTAGCATTAATCAAGAAACAAAGGCATTAATAAATGAAGTGGCTGACGTGCGATCAATAAAGGATCATATAGTCTGAACTAGTGTCGTCATATCATCATCATCGTCTTTATTTAGGGAGGCTATCCTGATAAGCTTTCGCTTGTCTCCCTCAGGGCCCTCCAAAAATTAAAAGTGTACAATAGTACATTATAAAAGCGGAAAGAATGTTGTATGACTATTTACAGTAACCCTAAACTAATAAGAATTATTATAATAGTAATAACGATAACTCGATAAGAATATATTTACATTTTAGTCATATCTAAGTCCCGAAACCATACGATGCAACTGTGCCTGTTTGTGATCTCTTTCATCCTGTGTTTTGTTGAGTCTGTCTACCTAGTAGTACTGTTTGAAAGTGTATGTTTACAATGTGACTCTAACAAATTAATTCTAGGCTTTTCCTGAAAGTTAGAGGCTACGGAACACAATGTCTCACTCATTATTATAAAGAGATTGTTTGTGCAGACTAACAAGGTGCGTCTAGCTCAACGGTAGAGCACGGGAGCAGCAATTCAGAGATTGTGAGTTCGACTCCCACAATGTGTGCTTGCTTTTCTGGGATGAGCAATCTCAGTTTTAAAATATGCTGCATCTCAAAACATAGAAGGCTGATACATAAGCTGCAAGGAGAGGCCTGGGGAGGCTAGATCAGTTTAAAGACATAAAACTTTGCCTTAGCCTGTTCAAAGTCAATAAGCTGCTACAACAAATTTGAAAACTGTTCAATGACAGTTTGCTATAGGCAATCCAGCAGCACAGCACTGACAGAACCAATCAAGATACGTTTAATGTGAATGATGAACTTCAAAGTTGCCAGTGGATACTTTTGCATTGGCCCTAGTGTAAACCATCAAAGTATTAACAAAGAAAATGAGTGCTCTCAAGAGGGATTAGTCATCATTACCTCTCCTTGAGTAGAAGGCTCCACTTGCGAATACCGTTCTTCACAAATAACATCATCAATCTTCTGCTGAGGGCCTTTCTTGATCCCAGGGAATATCTTATCACAATCTGATGCAAAATATCTATATTCTTTCCAAGTCCTTCCAAAATCGGCCGACTTTTCCACAATCATTCCAGCTGGCCGGAATGTTTTGAAGGTCATGATTAAATGTGTGAAGTGGAACTCGGCTTCCAAGTCAAGCTAAAACAGACAATTGACTGTGTTAACGTTGAAACACTTGTTGACGTGCAGCAGACATATTTGCTTAGCTATATTTACTTAACAAATATAATAATTAATGAGACCTAGATGAAAAACCGTTATCGTACGTAATTCATCATCATTTATCACATAGATAATACAATCTATTTGAATCTATTCAGGGGTGGCGCCAGAGGGGGGCTCGGGGGACTGTCCTCTATCTGGGAATCTGCAGCTACTCTGTCGGGGAAAATAAGCTCGTAGTTGTGGCAATCTCTTCCACAATCCCACTTAAATGAGTCGTCGTGCTGGATAAATCCAAACGACGAGCTAATTGCGACATACAGTACTATGAGGCTCAGAAATGCAAATTTGGTACTGATTTCAATGTTTACACATTTTATA
>OFHS01001006.1:0-32263 GCA_900245855.1 Calvadosia cruxmelitensis
TCACACCTTCAATTTTTGGACTTCCGGGATTTTGATCCTACGACTTTTGAATGAACGACCGGCCCTCGTTCTTGTGCCAGTTATGTAAATTAATTTCAAATTAAATTATCATTTTCTCAATTTGTAAATTAATTGATTTTAATGTAATTAATTTCATATTCATGTACTATTGTTTATGATCAAATTTTTAGAATTAAGTCACGACTCTGATAATTAACATGCCATTCTTGTAGGATAAATAAAATTACTCCAATTATGATACTAATGTAAGATAATTTACAGTTTAATGATGATAATAATTAATAATAATTAATAATAATTATAATTTGTTTATTAATATTAATTATTATTATTTTAATTATCTAAAGAAGGGCAACGAAACTGAATACAAGAGAGGCTGTTCAAACGAGGTTGTGTTGATTTCAATCGGAACGTTTGATCTTGAGAATGACAACACATCAGATCAGACAGCTCATCTGCAAAGGGCCGATACTTCCTTCCTTCTTGTGTTTTCCTCCGCCAGGACTAAAATGTTCCAGACATCGACGACTCCTTTGGTTGTGGCAGGTGTAAGGAGCAGCTGATCCTTTCTTTAGTCTCCGCATTCAATGGACTAGCTGTTTTATGGTCTCGCTCTGTTGATTATAATGAGCCAACTAGCCAAGTTTGCCTCTCGTGCAGACGACTTCCTTCGGGAACTGAAATATCATTTGTTGAGTGATCTTCATTCTTCGAGCTCGAAAATGGACATATCGGCTGGAACAAAGTTACTATGCAGTGACTACGTCGAAGACAGGCTTATACGTTCTGGACTCAATTTAAAAAAGCGAAAAATCACGCAAGTTCTCGATCCAATTGTCGAAGTTGGTTCTAAAGCGACAAGTGATGGTTCATCTAGGCCTCAAGTGAAGAAAGCGGATTGTGTACAAGATTTAAACGCAGAACGACAGAAGAAAGTAATGTCTGACGTCTCGAGAGTCTTACTTTACGTCGGAGAAATGCTTGAACTTCGTCACACATCTGTTTACACGGATGTTCTTGCTCAATTGAGCATCACAACGCTGACGGAAACCACTCTGAGAAAAGCTGTGTCGTCGGTTGGCAAGGACTTATTTGAACATGGCGTTACGTGGGCTAAGATTGTATCGTTGTTTGCCTTTGCTGGAGGCATGGCTGTTGACTGCGTGCTAAATGGCTCGACGTTTTTTGTGTCTAAAGTCAAACAGCTAACAGTGGAATTTGTTGACGAGCATCTCACTGGCTGGATCATGAGACACGGTGGATGGGTAAGACGAACAATTCCCTACTAATTTCTCAAATTTATCCTCTCCTATTTACATCTGTTACCGTGAAAAGAAATTTCTCCGAAATGTTATGCAATTTTGAAAGTTCCCAAGAAAACAACTTGCTAATTTCCTTACAATATCCGCACGTTTCCGAATGTATACAATTTTGCTAATCTGTCGTCCTGTGTCTGCATGCGTATGTCTGAGGAATGGCGACACAACATTGCCACTTATTTATACCTCATTCGACGCCAGTGTTATCTGGATTTATTAGAAGATAAAATCGCAAAGCTTCAGACCAGATGATAAGATTTAAATTTCCGATATTGTGAACTATTCCAAGAGCTAAACAAACCTGGACAAGGGATATTGGGTAACGTTGATCACCCAACTCACGAAGCTTCTGCAAGTTTCAAAACGTGATGAGATATATCTAGGCCTTCGCTTACGAGAACAAATTCAACAGGATCATTGAAGCTGAAATTGCTTTATTTAAAAATTTTGAATGAGGCAAAGAATTACAGTAAGTACAATCTGACTGACGATTCAGATACAGTGAAACCTGTCTATAACGGTCACCTTTGGGACCTGAGAAAAATGACCTTTATAGACAGGCGGCCTTTCTGTGTCCAGGTTAGTGTCATTTGGGGTTATTAAAAGTGGCCATTATGCACAGGTGGCTGCTCGACAGAGGTGGCCGTTAATACAGGTTTGGCTGTAATCTTATCATACAGTGTAAAGTTTCAATTTTCATTTACTTAGTGTAGATCATTTTCCAGGATGTTCAATTGCAATAAAGTTCTATTAGAATACAGTACTTGAAAAAATATCTGACTGACTTAACGATCACCTGTCTTGAAAGGCCACCTCTGCTAAGAGACCAGTTCTTGTGTATATTGGTAGTTTATCTCCTGGGTGGCCACTTGAAACAGGTTAGACTAACCTCGTATTCACATTATCTCATTCTCATGTAGTTTATTTGCATTCATCCACAGTTAGATGGTCACAAGTTGTCCAGTGCACATGCCGCATGTTTATTGAGTTCTTTACAGACAGTAGTCCCTCGCTTCCTGGAAATAGAACGCAGAATCAGTTGTAGTTACAGTCAAACCTGCATTAGCGGCCACCTCTATTGTGCAGCCACCTGTGTATAGATGCCACTCTTCATAACCTCAAAATGACAAGGTCACCTTTCTCAGGTCCCATAGGTGACCGTTATAGACAGGTTTCACTGTACTGTAAACTGCTCCTTTTAAGTACAATAGGGAGTAACCAGTACTAGTGGTTCACAACAGTGATGTAATGCAACATAAACTACAAAAAAGAAAATTAAGAGTACAGTGAAACCTGTGTCTATAATGTTCTGCTTTGGGACCTGAAGAATATGAACTTTATAGACAGGTGGCCTTTCTGTCCAGGTTGATTTCTTTAGAAAGTGTCATTTTAGGGTTATAAAAAGTGGCCTTTATACACAGGTGGCTGCTCTATAGAGGTGGCCGCTAATAAAGGTTTGACTGTATTCTGGCTAGCCAGATGTTTGACTTTTTATTCATTTGCTAAATTCACCAGGCAGTGTTCTTGTCGCCATGGTTTCATATGTTGGGGTTTTATATTTCAGCTTGGTTTCTTTCAACATTTCACAGTTGGACGTCAAGAGGATCATACAAAGCTGATTTGGACAGTTTCAATCGCCACTTTAATTGTCTCGTTTCTCATTATGTCAATTGCGTCTTTACTTTACTAACATGTTGCGGGATTTCGATAATTACTGGCTGAGGGTTTCATGTAGACATGAAGATATTGTTGCTATCCGATAGACACATTAATTTATTTTTCATGTTGGTAATACAACATTCGATTCAGACAATTCACTTTTTAAAGTTTACCAGGGTTTGGGTTTTAGCGGTGAATTATGCGACTGGGTTTAATTAAGGTCCTTGCATTGACGTTCATTTTATATTTGTATATAAGCACAACTTTACTGAACGGAAATAAAATTAATGTTCAATTTTATTCAATCAATGGAATTCAGAGTTGTTCGTTTGCATTTCTTGGCTTCTGTTTGTCGTTATTCGATGATTTTTAAAGCAACCAGAAAATCTGGTACAGTCAAACCTGTATTAGCGGCCACCTCTATAGAGCAGCCACCTGTGTATAAAGGCCATTTTTCATAACTCCGAAATGACACTTTGTATAGAAATCAACCTGGACAGAAAGGGCACCTGTCTATAATTGTCAATTTTCTCAGGCCCCAAAGCAGAACATTATAGACAGGTTTCACTGTACTCTTATTTTTCTTGGGGTATTGTTTTTCAAATTACAGATTGATGGATCCAAGGCCAAGGGGCGGTCTTTTTCCCCGTATTATCCCCTAATTCCCCTGTTTGGCAAAGTTGAAGACTTTTGGGGTTTAATACAAATGATAAGAGCGCTAAAAATATAATGATATGGCAAATACTTTTTTACAAATATAAGACGCTACCCCCATACAAAAAGGTTAACATTATCGAAATGTTCAACAGAATGTCTAATACAATCTAATTGATTTCCCTAGAATTGACAACTACGTGAAAATACTTTATAAATATTTACAATAATCTATATTTAATTAATTTAACATACAATTTATCTGGTACTAATTATAATTAAAATAACCTAAAATTTCACTAGCTAATTAAGTTTAAATTCTCGTCCATACCAACAGGATGTTGAATTGAATCTCAGATGGATGAAGCGTTGGATTGATCTGTCGTTCTGCTTTTGAATCTTGGACACAATCCGCTTTCTTCACTTGTCGCTTTAGAACCAACTTCGACAATTGGATCGAGAACTTGGCTGATTTTTCGCTTTTTGAAATTGAGTCCAGAACTTATAAGCTTGTCTTCGACGTAGTTACTGCATAGTAACTTTGTTCCAGCCGATATTTCATATGTCCGATCCTATTTACGAGCTTTCTTCCGCCCTTTCCGAAGTGTTTCGCCGTCCGGATCCGGATTTCAATTTTCAATAATCGCAATCCGGATCATTAGAATGATTTAGATTTATCTTGCAATATTTTGTCTCACAGACAAACTAATGATCAAGTTTGATAATCAAAAGTAATAAGATTCTTTACTTCTTTTTTAAAGTTATATATTTAGTAAAAGTATGCATATGATGAATTCAAATTGATATTTTCTCTTATGCAGTCGAACCTGTATTAGCGGCCACCTCTATAGAGCAGCCATCTGTGTATAAAGGCCACTCTTCATAACCAAAAACTGAGACTTTGTATAGAAATCAACCTGGACAGAAAGGCCACCTGTCTATAAGGTCATTTTTCTCAGGTCCCAAAGGTGACCGTTGTTTTGTTCGAGAGGATGGCGACATCGAGGAGCCACAGAATTGCGTGTGCAAACGGTTATTAGCCCAAGATGAAGTTATTCTAATTAGACAAGACACGTGGACGTATAGCAATGAGCAAGCAAGCCTTGCGAAAATCTCCATAATTGTGTTAATTTAGATCGCCTTGACCCTGCCGTGAAGTTACAGTTGATCCAATCTTTAATCCAATCCTGTCCAAAGTTTTATATGGATGTGCTGCCTGGACAGTCCAGGTCTCCGACTTCAAGCCTGTCGACAGTTTTGGTCGTGAAATATGGAGGCAACTCTTGAATATCAATTGGCGTGATCACGTGTCCAATATGGAACTTGCTGAATTGGTTGGGGATAGATGGTCACTTTCATCTTTCTCCGTGATTGAGCAGCAATATAGGTGGCTTGGTCACTTTGCCCGCCACTCGGATGTAGCCAGTAACCTCATACAAATGCTCCCAGCAGGCAGGAGTCGTGGTCGTGGCAGACCACGCTCACGTTGGATGGACTCGCTATCTCGATGGACAGGTACCATTATCGAATTAGTGATGAAGCAAGCTGTTTCAGCGTCTGCCATTGAACAATATAGCTACACGTCAAGAACGCCACCATCCTATGACACTGCGCTAGCATTGATGTTTACTATGATCTTTGTAAGTAATTGTTAATTATTTGTTCATGGTCGTCCATTGGCTCTTGAGTCTATGACATTATTATTATTATTATTACGTGGACATAGTATACGAGTAACAATTGCGCGTGTACAGACAGAGTGACGTTGACATGATTAACATAATTACGAATACATTATAACCCCTTTAAGCGCAAATCGGATAAGCGAAAAACCCATTTATCTGCAAACAATTTGCTATGTACCGAATTAATGCGTACAGTACAAACTCTCTTAACAGATTCCTGATAAGCACAATTCCTAATAAGAGCAAAGGATATCGTTGGCAAATTACTATTGCGCTTAAGCGGGTTACACTGTATACAACAATCGTTATAGGCAGGTTTCACTGCAGTATTATGAAATTCATACATGCATTTACCAGTTCAAATCGAAGCAAGAAGACTTGAAAAAATATGGCCTGAAATAGTTCACCAAATTGAAAAAAATGTAACTTTAAACTTGTTTGTTGCTTGGAGACAACCTTACGTTGTTATAAAATGCCTCTTCATGTCGAGTGAGCCGTGAGAAAGATTGTAGTTCACTCTTGTTAGTTTTATAACAACACAGTAGTATCGAGACTGTTCTCTGAGTGATGGACAGTAATCTCTTCATCCTGGATTGCTGTAAGTATATTATTGAAATTTACAATTTTTGTAATTCATATATGAGTACAGTATGTACAATGCTCTCCACATGTGTATGTACATGCCCTTCCCAAACATTTTGTGACAGAAAAGTCATTGTATAAATTTAGACGGCTATTGAAGAACACAGATCTTTCCACCAATTGCCTTGTATATAGATAAAATGCCGCTAGCTGGCTTCAGCGCTGTCAAATAAGTGACTGTACTTGTAGTTAGGCTTTACGTAAGTGGAAATGCAAATTTCCCTGGAATTGCCTGTTCTTAGAACAAATAAATATACATACATAATTACATATTACAGTGGAAAGTAAGCAAATACTAGCTTCACGCTACACTATACACTCTATGTTAAGTATACACTAAAAATGTTTCAGGTTTTATAATCTCTGCAATCCAACTGTTATAAAAAATATTATTTGGAAACTTTATATTGTTCTGCTGTACAAACATAAATTACGAGGTTTTAACGACATTTCATATCAGGGAACCGGTTTCAAAGCTATTACTCAGCGTAGGCTAATGCAAGTTATGCAACTATTGTTAGAATGAAATCATAATTTCTTTTGCAGATACGGCCAAACCTTTATTAGATGCCACCTTTGGGACTTGAGGAAAATGATTTTTACAGACAGGTGGCCTTTCTGTCCTGGTTGATTTCTACAGAAAGCATCATTTTGGGGTTATGAAGAATGGCCTTTATACACAGATGGCTGCTCTATAGAGTTGGCCAATAATACACGTTTGACTGCATGTATATAATTCTCAGATGTCAGAACTGGCAACATGATGCAAGAGACGACTTGCAGTTGGCTTCTGTATGCAAAAATCATCACGCTGGCATATGAATTCCCTACCCCACGAATACACTGACGCCTTAAATGCAGAAGTCTCATGGAGAGTTTAATTAGTTGTGAGAGTTTAATGTACTTGCATGTTTTAGAATAGAATGAGATAAATTTTATAGTAATTAGTTATCCGAATTGTAATTTTTCTAAGTTTTGCTATCTGTTGCTAAATGAAGTATTGTGTGTACGTAACACGGTTAACACCGAGATAACAATGCTCTGCTGGTATACGCAGCAGAAGATGTTTGATTGTATGGAGAGTAGAGAGGAATATACACACTGCTGATTATACACACGTTGCGTCGTTACTGTCTGGATATAAAGAATACATATTGAAGGTGATACCAACACGACATCACAACAGTGTGTTTGACGAAAGAGAATTATAATGAAAAATGTCCTACTGTTTATTCGATTGTGATAAGTAACACAAGATATTTCCTTTCGTGGAAACGCGCCTTGTGATTTCGCATTACAAGGAGTTTTATTACTTACCAAAAAGTTGTAGGCGTTCCAACAATGAATTTAGGGCTCTCTCCTCTTTCAGATCATCTTGCCCAGTTCCCAAGCGAAAAACGTGAAAGTCAGGTACAGGGTGTTTTAGTTAAATTGTTAGGAAACCAATGAAATTTTAAAGTAAATTATTCGAAATTAAGCCTGCTGCGTTATTAAGAAATCTATTTGCTAATCACTTTCGGCTTAATTGATATTTCAATTCTGATAATTTGAAGCTATTCAAGTTTACCATAATGAGGACAATCAGAAAATGATTTATATTCAGAAGTGTTCTTTCAATTGCAATTGTTAATTTTTAGTGGCAAAATTGTTATTTAGGACATTTTTAAACTGTCAATACATATGGTGATTCCCCTGGATGTTTGAGATAGGAATTTACTATTAACGCATGCGCAGGAAGTCATAGACATCCCTGTCGCTCTGTGTAAGGCAATCTGTGGAGTAAGGGGACAACCCGAATGTGTGTTTAATTACTTGGCTAGCACTGCCTTTTATCAGTTAGCGTCAGGTAAATATGGCAGCACCATTCACTGATAAGAAGTAGCGATTGATGCTTACAATTCCTTAAGATGTAAGCGCCCTTTAAAGCAGTGGTGAGTCTCGAAAGTTTCCAGACAGTGAGAGATGTCTGTTGTTGGCGAGGAGGTACAGCCGTTATGTAGCAAGGAAAGTAACGAAAGTTATGCCGAAGACTTTCCACATCAGCATTTCGCCTGGGAGCAAGAAGGTAACAGCTACAAACTTTTTCCTCCTGTTATTCAACTAACAATATTTTATCTTATAGCTTTCTTTTTCTCTGCTTTTATAAGTTTTCTTCCCTGAGCTCAGTTGTAACGTTTTGGAGGCAGAAATATTGCCACTTTAATTGCAGTTTTTTATTGTTTCATTCTTAATACATGAAAAGACCTGGAGTAATATTAAGTGAAATATCATCCTGGTAATATTCTATTCCTTTGTATTTGATGTTTTGTGTTCTTTAGAAGTAGATGAATTTTTTATCGGCGAAGCCTGAAGCGCTGTTCAATTTGCTTGCTCAGTTGACGGATGGGAGACCGGTTGCAGAAGCAGCTGTGTTTGCGGCAAGTTTCAGATGTTTGTCACGCGTAAATTCAACCAATGCTAGCTTCTCTTTGATTCATTACACTCGCCGGGGAACGTTTAAGCAGGCCAGAGATATGTTTATGCGCGTAAACTGACTCTTTTTGTGATGCAAGCGAACAACGGCAGGAGAATTTCGCACGCATCGCTAGTCAAACAGATCGCGTTTTGCGTAACACGATCGCCTATTGTCGCATCTGTTACTGGGGTGCTGCGGACAACGACGCTGTTTCATTCTTTAAACTTAAGCCCCTATCATTCTTTTATCGGTTATAAAGACCACAAAAACTTCTTCTGTTTTGCAGCTTTTATTCACGCATTATTGTGGCAGACACCACAGCACAAGAGACTAAGTAGCAAGCCTTGAACTTTGCAAGTTGCGGGTTTCAATGTAGGTTTTTGACTCACGGTTATTCTTGTACTCAATCGAACTTAAAGAGCATTTAATTGGTTGACGGGCATATCAAAGCACATCCATCTAATTTCGAGAAATAGAACCACGTAAACGCGAATTTCGTGCGTTAACATTTCAATCAAGGTTTCAATGATCACGAAAACTCAGAATTCAGTTTCATAAAATTGTAAAGTGGACATGTAACATTATATTGGCGCTCACGAGAGAAATATAAACAAAAGAATATTAATTTTTGCGTTTTGAATTGGATCTTGGTAAGCTGTGATTCTCAAAGTTTTCTTTTAACTAGTATCAATGAGTTTCATTCTTATTTCCGGAGCCTGTCGTATTGTTTTGCTGGTAAAAACTTTGATACTTCAGATGTAGGTATATAGAACGTATTGAGAAAATAAGATTGCTAACTTAATTTCTTCATTAATATATAGAGAAGATATATCGACGAGCAGCGAATTGCGAGAGTTTTTACTACCAGCGAAAATTGGTGAAGACAGGAATAAATGCTCGCTAGCAAAGTGTTACGAGGAAAAGTTCTCTTCTTTTAACCCTGTTCTCTTGCTTGTATTTTAAGAAGTACAGTAATCTCACACCTCTAGACTTTCTTTTTGCGGAGCATTGTTTTTTGCGTTCTCTTTATTTCGCGGATCGCATTTTCCCGCGAATTATTTAATCGCATTTTCGAAGCCCATCGAGTTCTGCCTAGATTTGAATTATCGAAGGTGGTGGCAGCAGCAAAGTGGGAGAGATCCCGCTTGAAAATTTCCTTTACATGTCAAGCATTCCAGTGAACAATATCGTGACTACATCTTTGTACTAACCATTTCATCCTTTTGTGGAATTAACTCCCACAAAATAGGACTCTGACTTCTCGAATGTCTGTGAGATTAGGATTTTGCTGGAATTATTTTCACGCTGACAAAATTCTGTGCTGACGATTACTAGCAACTGTAATGAACCGTGGAACCTTTTGTCCTGGCCACACCCCTAGAATTTATATTAGAATTATTTGTTCAAGTTGGTATAACGATTTGAATTTAATTCTTAAGGAATATTTTACAAATGCTACTAATAAATTATTTAATACATGCAGCTTTAAATATTACCCTAATTTGTATTAGAAGTTAATCTGCTTAGGTAAACTCATTAGGTCGAAGAGTGGTCTTCCGTCATCATGGGAACGCCAAGGTTCATCTCCTTACAAAATAGAACTCAAGCAACTGGTCAAGTAATCAGAACTCCAAAGCATCTTCGATGGCCATTCAAACTTGCGGAAATCATAACTCAGCTTCAAGGCGGCTTTTTCAAAAATCGGCAGCATTAGGTCATGAGCTAGTTTGGTTGTTCGACATTGACATGGTTTGAGGATTAGCAATGCGTGCTGTGCTTCGAAATCCTTGCATAACCAGAGCTTTGTTGCATCCAAGAGCTAGGAACATCTGTACTTGCTAATGAGTAGCAGGTTTTAAGATAATCTGGACACTTTTCTGATGATAAATATTTTACACGTCCAAAACAAACAAACATATATAATGCATTGAAAGATTTTTCCAATATCATTAGTATTAGAAGACCTTCAAAATAAACTGAGCTGGTGCAACTCTAATTCCTTATCCCTTAATGCAATGAAAACCCAAGCCCTATTAATAGGACACACAAGATTACTCATAAATATTCTGCTCTTTAGAATGTGATTTTGTCTTGTTTCAGTTGAGCGCCAACCACCACTCGGTCAGTCACAATATGCAAGATGGCGACGGATGGCTTTGATCGTTTGTGCTGTCTCAATAGTTTGCGAAGTTGTTATTGGAATTGTATCATTAGGTAAGTGTATTTACAGTCTATGAAATTGCTTTTTCATTGCATTATGGAGAACATTGACACAGAACGTTGGATAGCAGGCACTTGAATGTAGCCGAAGGATACTTCAAATTCAAAAATGTGTTGCATT
This sequence comes from Calvadosia cruxmelitensis, assembly GCA_900245855.1. Lineage (NCBI taxonomy): Eukaryota > Metazoa > Cnidaria > Staurozoa > Stauromedusae > Kishinouyeidae > Calvadosia > Calvadosia cruxmelitensis. The sequence goes on from OFHS01001006.1 coordinate 10,777, forward strand.
CTTGATTAATTTTATTAGAATTTAGACTTCAATGTCTCCTAGATTGATTTGTTTAATAGGAATCAACAGAAATGGTATAATATATCAATATCATCATCATCATCATCATCATCATCATCATCATCATCATCATCACCCAATAAGCCATTGGCCTTTCCATGGGGCACATACATGATACAGCTGGCAAAAGTTACATGTTGTGTAGGTATGTTCATTAACAAATGGATTTTGAAAAGTAAAATGTAGAAAACATTTTCACAAAATAATAGTCTGTAGGAATTTAACTGATGAATCGTGAACAATAGACGACGTGCAAACGATGCCAACATAGACCAATCATGACGAACAGCGGACGAAGAACAGGATGCGACGAGCAGACAACACATCGACGAATCAATGTCAAGACTACAAAGAACTGTATAACCACGAAGATCAAATAGCCAAAATTACCTTTTCATTATCTTCTGTTTGTTATCAGTGTTTGGCTTGAAGAAGCAAAGTGTTGGAACGATTGGCTTTTCGGTAATGTTACAAATCAAATGCCATCAAATCTCGAATTATTCCAAACAATGTCATAGATTAGAGTACTAATAATTCTAATTATTCATCTTTTAGCTGGATGCGTTTCTTGATATTCTCACTACGTTTGTGGTGGTGTGGCGTTTCCTTGGCAAAGGAGAAGAAGCAGACTCATGGCAACGGGAGGCCTTGTAAGCAAACCAAGATGGATAATTATGATAATCAAATCAATTGCATAATTATAATAATCAGACCAAAAATGCATAATTATGATAATCAGACCAAAAATGAATAATTATGATAATCAAACCAAAATGCATAATTATGATAATCAGACCAAAATGAATAATTATGATAATCAAACCAAAATGCATAATTATGATCATCCTTAATGAATGTACAATAAGCAAAGTAAAGAGTCTTTGAAGCCTCGATTCCTAAACGAGGCTAGAAATTGATTACTCTCGTAAATGTAATCTCCTTCATCCGATATTTATTTCATATCATTTTACAGCTTAGATAGTCCGATAAAATCGGTAGTTCGTCGGATATTCAGCTAACCGGATCCAACTGTCCTTTCCACTCCTGAAAGCAGAATAAACCTTTGATCATTAGCTCAGTTACTGTAGATAGTTTTAGAGAGGCAGTTTTCTTGTTAATTTATATGCTTTCACATATTCGCATGTGTAAAGCATTCCCGATTTTTCGCAGGGCCTTGCAAGCATTTGGAATTTTGTTCATCCTATCCGGAATTGGTCTGAGCATCAAAGCAATTCGGGATCTCATCCTTGAAAGGAAGCCGAATGACGTAAGACTTATCAAAACACCTACAATGCTCAAGGAATGGTTTCTAGAACAAATGCAAAGAGCCTTTGCCAAGTCGAGTTCAACACCAAATAGACAGTCTAGTACACTAAAGTACCTGTATTTGATGGTCGCCTTTGTATAACGACCAGTTATTGGCCTACACGATTCACAGCTATCTATTTTAACCACCAGTTGCAGTGTAACTCGGTTAATATCACCTCGGTTAATAGCACAACCCGCTTAATAGCACTTCAGTTTGAGAACCAGGTTTTGTCAGTGTCAACTATTTTTAGATTCTCATCGATACAGTGAAATCTGTATTAGCGGCCACCTCTAAAGAGCAGCCACCTGTGTATAAAGGTCACTCTTCATAACACCAAAATGTAACTTTCTATATAAAATCAACCTGGACAGAAAGGCCACCTGTCTCTAAAGGTCATTTTGCTCATGTCCTAGAGGTGACGGTTATAGACAAGTTTCACTGTACTTGCTTATTATCACGATGTGTGGCTGAAATATCATAGCGATATTACCGAAATTACTTTGTAGTGGTCCATAATCACGGTCACTTCTATATAACGATCAGTTACTGGACTCAAATGCCACAAAGAACACTGCCTTTATCTATAAAAGTCATGTGGTTTTAGAAGGGGGCAAGACAGCGTTGGGTTTCAAATTTCAAGCCGCAAAGGAAAGTATGGCTGTTTCAAATAAATTATAAACGGGAAGAATTTTGAGAACATTGTTTAACAATAAGCAATAAAAGTACTGTAATTTAATAATTTACCATTGAACATGTTGTATTTGCTTTCAACTTGAATACCGTACTGCGGAATCAGTAACATTTCATTTCATCAATACAAAAGTAAATTTCTACATGGAAAACTGAGTCTCTGGTCTCAAGTTTAGTTTACTGCTTTGCAAAAAACCTCATCGAAACACATCTCCTTGAATTTGACAATTTCCCTTTCTTTTTTTTCAGCCATTGATTCTCGCCGCAATTTGCGCAAGCAGTTTTTTCGTCTTTGCGTTTCTAGCTGGTGCAAAATGGTTTGTTGGTGGCAAAGCCAGAAGTCGTTCGTTAAAACTAGACGGTATGATGATTGGTTGATGCAGTACCACGTGATACGGTGATAGTAGCCTCGTTAACGCAGTCTCATTTACAAGACGCAATTCTTTGGATCTAAATCATCTGAGATAATTATTTACAATTAGTTTGTTGAAATATCGCAAGCTATGCGTTTCAGAGAAAGGCTTTACGTTCTTCTCAAACATGTGCGAAATCGAAAAACATTTATGAAATATTGTAGGAAGGGATAGATTTTAAATCAGAACACAAACAGAAAATAATATTACCATAAAATCTATGAGATATAGTTACGAACTCTCAAAATATTGAAATTCAAAATGTAGGATTTAAGTCAACATTCGACCAGACTTTTAATTATTGCGATAACTGCTATGATAGTTCGGTTCTATAAGGTCATCCTTATCCTCCGTTCTCTTTTTTTGCAGCTTTGAATTCGGCTTGTTGTTCTACGTTGGCCGCCATGTTGCTTCTATCTTTATTGATATTTAACTTCACTGACGTCTGGCAAATTGGTCACAGTCTATCATTGATTGTAGCTGCGTTCTTGATGGTGTACGGAACATGGTAAGAAATTAAAAGGAATATTTCACAATGCTGAGTGTGACTGTAATTTCTAATAAATTCCATATTTATTTTCTGTAATTTCCATAAATTTACTGTGCAACTTTTTGAACACGGAGCAGAGCGTTAAATTTCATCGTCCAGTAGAAACGCGCGAAAAGAGGACCACGTTCAAGAGCCCGATCCAGACCACCTCGCGTGCTCTCGGTTCTCCGAGGAATTTTTTCCCATGTTGCAAAACGCAAGAAAATGTTTTTAACTAAAACACTTCTTCCCGCTACAACAATTGATCAATTTCTGTCTGGTCTTCGTTTCAGGTGTGTTTGGAGTACAATGAGAAAGCCGATGTTACCGAAACACAACACGTCTTGAATGGTTACAACTCGTAGCTGTCAAAACATGATCAAACGTTAATGTAGGGCTAGCTGGCAGAAAGTAGCGAAATATCAAAATGTGTTGACGAAATATCACATTCATAATATTTATCATCCAATATGTTGATGCAAATATCGGCAAAAATTCGAAATACAGTATAATAAAAATTGTAACTCAAACTGACTCTAATGCTGTGCAGAAGAAACCTTTCGGCCCCGGGTTCGATGCAATCAATTTAAACCTATTCGCATTTGTAGTGCGGAAAGGTTAAGCCATTGGTGATAGCAGAATTAAACATCGTATGCGACAGGGTTGCGATTTGAACAAGTTTAAAATACAACAAGCAATAACAAGGGCGTAAAGCAACATGTACGTTTTAATTAATATTCGAGGAACGTTACAATGTTTGCATTTTTAATCTCGAATGTATTTTCCGTGCACGATTCGGCGAACAGAGAGCTAAGAAGTTGCAGCTGTCGTGACTTGTAGCTGCAGGAACAACTCGGTCTGTCTGGCGCAAAGCGGGTGCATTTGCTCTAGATTATTGGGTACCCAAAAGTCTTCATCAGCTAATGGTTACATGAGCGTCACGTTGTATTATGTAACCGTGTGATTTGTAGCGTTATGGGCACGTTTCAGCAGGAGAATGTTGCATCTACAACGCGAGTAAAACAAGATGGCTCCAAGATGTGATTTTAAAACAGCTGACTTGGATGCACGGCATTTTCAGTCTCTTTTCTCTTCGCCTTCGGCTGCTGCGGCGTCATCGCTGGCTTGTGGATTCGACAGTTTGTCCATGGTCTCAGTGAACTCCATCGAGATGGCATCGTTGCTAGCAAGCTTGGATTCGTGAAGCTGGCGGGCACTTTCGAGATCGCGTCTTTTGGCTAAAAAATAACAACATCACCGCATTCAACCAGTGACCCAACAAGCCTTCTCCTCGATTCAACAGCAATTACAAATATTTTGATTTCTCCAGTTCGGTTGAGATTATTTCATGGCTCGATTTGCAATGGTAATAGGGTTAGTTCAAAATCAATCAATCAATCAATCAATCAATCAATCAATCAATCAATCAATCAATCAATCAATCAATCAATCAATCAATCATTCTACATTTTTGAGGAAAACTCAAAATTGCCAAACCTTTTCAAATAACTGTAAGTGCGCATGCATGTGCCTTCTATTCTTGTAATATTTTTGTTCATAATTGTTCAAATAATAAAGACACGTATCATTCAATGATTGAATGAATGAAGCAATCAACAGTCAATAACATTACGAGACCACTTACCGTAAACTCGCAGCAACGCAATATCCGGAATGCCAGTGGAGATTGAGGTATGCTGTTGCAAGAAGGCTTTAATGTTCTGCAGGTAATCAATCTAGAATGAAAAATTTCAAAGGGTCAAACATTTTAAAAACGCATCTCATCTCTAGATAGGTTTTCAAATGAATATTGATCTGGTCTCTCGATCAACACAAGCTTTCAAATGGTTCTATGTTTGATCACTGAAGACGACTTTTAGATTGTTGTTTCCATGTCAATTTAGATGTATTGCTGTTCAACGCGGGCAGTCCAGTAAGTAAGCCAATGTCTTGTCTCTCCTGGTGCCATCAACATACAACATAAATTACAATAAGGGACCGCTCACTACTTATGCCCAGGGTTGGTACCGTAGAGAAGCAAAAAGTTACAATTGTTTCTATTTTACCCAACCTTCAGGTAGCTAAGAAAAAAAATTACCCAACCTCTAAAAGTTACATTATATATAACAAATGTGGACAGAACAGCAGATAATCTACCGGTATTAAAAAATGTTATCACTGTGCATTAAATTACCCAACCTTCAGTGTTGCCAAAATTTGAGTTACCCACCCCGCTTCTCTTCGGTACCAACCCTGGGCATAAATAATGAGCGGTCCCTAAATCATATGAATACGCTGGGCCGAGAGACCTAAACAAGTTTCAGCCTATCATACTCTCACGTAATGATGAAAACTCTATTTTAAAATATCTCGCATTAACCAGCAGAGACAATGGCACTGAAGTTAGAAATCATGGAACAAAATCTACTTTGTCATCAAACGTTTTAACAAATTTCATGAAGCTGACGATTTTCGGACAATGCAGAATATGATAGCGGTAGTCAGCAGCAAGTCCACATTCCGAGCAGCAACATCCTTTGTCCGGTTGATGAAACGATTTGGTGGTACATATGAGATGGTGGAAACCATGTACAGAGACTCTAGTAAGATAATGCCTGTTGGATTGATGGGAAGCTTTCCATCCTGTCGTGTTAAATACAGGCGCGTTCAAATAGCCATCGTTTGTGAGTGCTACAAGTTTGTCAGCTCGCGTTTTCAAAGCGTGGTGGTAGTGCTCATGGTGAAGATAGAAGCGGCGACTGATGTCAACTACATATGATGGAGAGTCACTGATCAGGAAGGTAAGTGTATTCGAGGTAAACTGTGATACACGAAGAACACACTTTAGGTACGATGCCTTGATTTTGTCCAGAGTCAGTAACTGATTTGCAGAAAAATGGATGGCAATAACGTCGAAAGAATATGTCACCATGGGAGAGATTTTGATATTGAAGACACGAATAGCTGTGTTCAACGACAATAGATGTAAATGCTTAATACAGCCTTGGGTGACTTTTGCTTTATTCCTGCGTTGTTCGAGATGCGCTGAAAATGACAATGATGGCTTGAGCAAAACTCCAAGGTAAGTATAGGATGAAGAATGCTCTACTGCCTCTACTGCTGAACCCTGATAATTAAAATTATCCTTACTTCCCAGTCTTCCTCCTCGACGGAACTTGATGACCTTTGTTTTCGAAATATTCAATAGACCTATTTCACAAGCTACCATTATGGGACAGACCAGCGCATTATGGGGCATGTTGATTTCCTGAAGTACCGAAGAAACTGGGTTTCTGATCCATAATATTAACGAGAATCATATGTTTAAGCAAAGTAGCGCAGCTTGAAGAAATCTGCATCAGTATCAAATCCAGCTTTCTCCATATTCTGAAATCAGAGACATCAACCTTCCCCATAATGCACTTGCTTTTTTCCAAAATGGTAGCTTGTGAAATAGGTCTATTGCAGTACGTTTTTGTCAAACCAGGAGGATAGAACATCGAAACCTTGCTGAAGCGGATTCGGCTTGGTAGAATAGATGACGAGATCATCAGCAAAAAAGAGAAATTTCAAATTTATATATATACTGTATAATAAATGTATGTATAGTTACCACTATATATCTCTGATCTTGTAATTTTGATAGCAAAATTGAATTAACTTTTATCAGTCTTTGTTTATTTGTTGAATTATTGTGATAAAAAATCGAATAAAAAAAAATCAAAATAATAATAATAAAAAAATAAATAAAATTAATAATAATAATAATAAAATAAATAATAAAAATAAAATATATATCTATATATTTATCTCTATCTACTAGGGGTACGTTTTACAGAACAATGAGTAAGAAGTAAGAGTAAGTAACAGACAGTAATAAAGAGTAAAATCATGAAATAATCAAGTTATAGCTAAGCATAATTACATGCGTTGTGTTAGCGCCGATATGTAACCTCTCTTCCATGTAACCTCCTTCTGATGAAGAACCCTTTAAGTTTTGCTTTACAGTTTCTAGGATGTAGTCATTTGCATAATTATTCCATATTTAGCCACCTTATTGTTTCGTTTTGTATAAAGGGGAAAGTTAGCCATAGATTAATTATACATTCTGCTCGGGACGCCAGCAGCCATTGACGTGCCCGGAGCCGTGCTTCGTTATAAAGAACACTGTCACCGTGGTGAGTGTTACGTTGTATTGAGTTGCGACTCAATCTCAGTTATTGTTTAAAGAAGAAGTTTTGTTAGGTTAAAGACAAGTGTCATTCCTTTGACTCTTCATGTTTGGATCAAGTATAATTTATATCCATTTAATACAGTCCTCTGCTTTGGTCTCAACACGTTGCTTAAAAAAAAACTGGAGAGCCCAACATCAGAGTAGAGACACTCAAATAGTAATGTTTTACTATTGGAAGTCTATAATTTCAACATCATTCGTGGAAGCCAAGCCAAACGAAGACCAACTCTCCATTTTATATGCACGACAACAAATAAAGAGCGAGTCAACACGACCAAATGCACGGAAGCAGTGAAACTCATAGACAGATGTGCTTCCTGCATAAAATCGCCGTAAATCACTTACGTCCTCAGCCAAACTGGCTCCTTGGCATATCCGACGGACAATCTTGGGCTCTAGATCGCATTTCTCATCCTAATACCAACGACAGAGAAACAGAAAGTCACTCGCAAGATCCAATACCAACAACGTAAAACGTCTGCCAAACACAGCGAATTTAAGACAAGACAAACTGATAAAAAATTGCACCAGGTAAAAATTTCACCACCTAGCACCGAAACATAAAACATTAGAATAACCAGCAAATAACAAATACTTATGTAAGTATAGGAATAGTAACAATATCAAACAATAAAACGTAATACACAGAACATATGACTATAATAATGAATAATATTCTTCTTATATTTCGTTTCATACATTGCTACAGTTGTAAGTAAAAAATATGACAAAGTATCGGACATAGAACAAAATCCAACAACAACAACAACAACAACAACAACAACAACAACAATAACAACAACAACAACAACAAAAATGGGCTATTTCTTTTGGAAATCAAAATATTACTCAATGCAGCTATGATTTGTGTGAAGAACATCTCACGTCAGTTAATTGTATTCGCGATCTTGGTATTTTAGTCACATCTGATTTAAACATTGCGCAGCTATTGCTGCTAAAGCCAGTTCACGTTCTTATCTCATCTCCAAGTGCTTCACATCTCGAAATCCAAAGATTCTCCTTCATGCTTACACTACATACGTCGGTCCAATACTTGAGTCTAACTCACCAGTCTGGAATCCGTTTTTAATTAAAGATATCAAAACCGTCGAAAAAGTTCAACGAAAGTTCACTAAGAAGAACTGTTCCTTATTAAAAAAAGATCAACTTTGTTACACGGAGCGACTGAAGTTTCTTGAGATGCAATCTCTTGAACTTCGCCGTGTTAAGTTTGACGTATGTATGGTTTTTAAAATGATGCATGGTATCCAGGACGTTGAACTAAAAGATTTCTTTTCAATCCAAGATTTCAAATATTCAATTCGTGGCAACTCTTTGAAGGTGAAGTCGCAATCTATTGCTGTAAATAATTCTGTATTAAACTCATTCTGCTATCGTACAATTCCAATATGGAAGTTTCTTCCTGATGATGTAGTTACCGCGGGATCTTTGTATTGTGTAAGCGTCGATTAAATGACATTAATTTATCTAAGTTTTGCAAATGTTATTAGGCTGTACGTCTTGTGTAAGTATTACTACTTTCCTGTGCTTGCCTGTCAATTATACTTAAATATTTTTGACAAATAAATCAAACTCAAACTCAATATTCCAGGCTGTATGTGCGGTTAACGAGGAAATCATCTACCCCAATTTAAAACTCCCCAGTTCAACTCTATTTTTTACCAAGTATCCTCCAATATCCAACTTTAAATCCCGACTCAACAGATGCTAACGAGCCTTACGTCTGCCTAAGAGAAGTTTAGACCAAGCGCACGGTAGGTCCGACTCAAATCTCAGAATCGGGTAAGATCATAGGATCTTTGCTTACTACTCGATCACATCCAGTTCTGGAGGAGCCAACAGATCAAATGGCATCAAGTCATTTACCTCTCGCTCTGAAGCGGCACCTGCCAGATCGCCAATTTTCACTTTGGAAAAGACAACGGAATGACTCAATTCAGAGTCTGTCACGAATCCTGGCTTGTGCTTTTTCACCAGTGCTGCTCCTGAAAAAGTTGGCAAATGGGGACAGTCAGTTAATACATTAGCAGAAAAGAAAGCCAACGATCGACCGAGGAACAATTGTGAAAACCAAAGAAGTGGAAGAAATAACCAGGAAATGTCCACTAATTAAAAGAAGACAGCTTGATGCTCTAATAAATTAATAATACAAACAAGAATGTGAGTACGTCATGAAATTACTTATTCCAGCACAATAACAAGAACAAGAACAACAACAACAACAACATGTAAATAATTCTGCTTTTTCTGTTTTGAGCACAAAACATCAAGCATGCCATTGTTAGATGATATTTTTTCATCTCGTCCAGACGGGATCCCACCTCACCGACAATCATATAAACGCACCGCATAGAAACAATGCGAAACAATAGCAGGCAACGATCTCACTCAAAGATGTCAGCCTGTCTAGCCGGGCTAGCCCACCTCATGTAAACTTCACCAGAATAAAAAGTAACTTTGTCTTGTTGATAGGAGGACCATTGCCTGCCACGCACTGCTTCTGCTGCTGCTGCGGATATTGCTGCTGCTGTTGCCGATTCTGCTGCTGCTTGCGAACCAGTAACATACCCTCAACTAAGCACCAGCAACACTGTTAAACAGTGGATGGAGTGAAGACCTGTCAATTGTTGTATCCATGTGGATAATGTGAAACTAAAACATTCGCCGTATGGACAGCCTCTCCATGCCTGGTCACATTCAAACATCGTTTTGAAGCTCTAGATCTAAGCCTATTTTTGTCTGTCAGGCTACACAATAGTGTAATTAATCATTACTTTCCTGCGTTTGCCAGTCTAAACTAAACTAAATTCTTCAATATTTAACAAATAAAAAAAATTAAAAAAAACAAACAAACAAAAAAACAATACAAAATAGTATGTCCATACCTCTTCTGACACCTTCTGTGTCCCCATTGTGAACACATTTGCGAATGATATTCATGTATGTGCCCAGATGGGGTCGTAATTCTTCGTTTTTGATCGATTCAAGTGCGTCGAAGGCACCGCAATAATCATTCCTAGAAACACATGAACGCAAATTGCAAACTAGGGCAGAGATCCAAGCAGAACTAGAAAGTGTTTAATAATATCTAGCTAACAGTGAAAAATTGAAACCTTCTAAACGGCTTGCGAAATAGATATTCTACATAGAAGTTATGCTTTGCTTTATAAACTCGAATGAGCGACCCCCGCCAGATCAAATATAATATCTTTATTATTAACTGCTTTGTTTGAAATCTTGGGACTCGAAAATCTTAAGTGTGAGATTCAGATAGAAAGTTCGCAATCTTGCAGTCGCAGTTTACAAATAATGGTCCATGATCAATCTACCAAAGAACGTTCTCGAGATGCTGAAAATGATACAGTCAAACCTGCATTAGTGGCCACCTCTATAGAGCACCCAACTGTGTATAAAAGCCACCTGTCTATAAAGGTCATTTTCCTTAGGTCCCAAAGGTGACCACTATAGACAGGCTTCATTGTGAATAAATAACAGGAGATGTGCAACCTACGCCACAGTGTGGGCTTTGACCAGTTCGCCATAGGTGTACTTGTCAGGTGACACATTGGAGTCTTGCATTTCTTGAATACGGCGCGAGACCGCCTCATAGTCACCTAACAGGCAAAAAGCAAAGCTAACAGATATAGCACACGGCCTTGCAACTGTCAGTCCTGTCTAGCGGCTGGAGTGCATCGTTGCCAATTACTTAATTAGACATACAGGGTTCTGCTCCCCGCCCAGCTGATATGTATAGTTTAGTGTTGTCTTCTGTGGTTTCAACTGTCGAGGGACCCCAAGGGGACAAGCCATTGGCCTACTGCACTACTTTCGTTAAATAAACGACATATTTACCTCATCTTGGCCATTTTGGCAGACATAAAAGGTGAAGTCTATATAACACATAATCAAAGTGGTTACCGCAAGGAACTCGGTAAAATTTTGTATACCAATTGATTACACGTTCTGCCTTTTATCCTTTAATATTTTAAATTGTAATTATATTTTATGTTTCTCCCGCCTTGTAGAACGTCCTTGTGTTGCCTGGGACAACCATAGACAGGAGCAGATCTAATAAGCACTGCTACATTGGAATTCAGTTTTGTACACTGCGATTGAAAGCTCTCTTAATGCTAGCGAATGTAATCAAAGTTATATGTCAACAATGTGTATTAACGAACCCCAACATTGTCTCAAAGTGACAGTTGTGCACCTACAATGGATGGCGTCTTGGCAGAAAATTGGACATTTTCAAGCACAAACAATGAGTGGTTGCATTGGAAAACATTAATAACACAACGTTTCTCTCTTGCATTTTGCTGTTATTTCCGCTCCTGATTGTAGCACAATTTGACAAATCAAGATAGCATTTGGGGGAAATATTCAAAGAACAGGACTAAAATGTAGTCCAGGACTAAATCTCAAGCCCCATAGACAGATTTTTGTAATGTGTTCCAGGCTAGATGTTTAGTCCAAGACTACGCTTTAGTCCTGGTCCATGAATAAGGACCCTGGAAACATAAAGATAGATTCAGGGCGGTACGTCACCTTGTGCTTTGTAAACGCCAAGCAGTTGGTTGTAGCTGAAGCGGCCTGGCGATGGCATGGACTCATCCGTTTTCATCCTCTCAAATAACTCAATGGCATCTAACATGTAGGATAAACAGAGCATAAAATAAAACATCTAACAACAGCTGATAATGCGAACCGAGTACAGTCACATCTATATTGGCAATCTCCATAGAGCAGCCACCTGTATACAAAGACCACTCTTCATAACCCCAAAATAACACTTTCTATAGAATCAACCTGGAAAGAAAGGCTCATCATCAGAAGGCGTGGACAAAGCCCGTAAGCCAAACCATAATTATCAACTTTGATTGTTAGGTGGTAAGCAGGGTGCTCAGGCGCAATTGCTGCTGTTGCACGATTGGCGAGGGGTCCAGTGCCTGTTCAACCAACAACTCCACGGTCGCTCCTGCCATCTTGCTACCTGTCTATAAAGGTCATTTTCCCCTGGTCCGAAAAGTGACCATTATAGACAGGTTTCACTCTATGTACATGAATTTGATTTCAGAATCTTCAGCATAACAAAAGACCATCATATCCTACCTGCTGCTATCTTGCGTTTCCCATATGCTCGAAGGAATTCATTGTAAACAAGCGATCGTAGGAATCCTGTACCGTCACCATGTTCACTGCAAAACACAACAATACATTAAAGATTAATTGCGCCAAATGATGGGATACGCAACACAAAGCAGATTTGTATATCCACACCATCACCTCAGCAACCACAGATTTGTTGAAAGTAATCTCTACGGCTGGATTGTGTTACAGGATTTTTTTACAGAAGGTGTTAATGCCGGAACTAGGTGCAATTAGCTTGGCAGTGTTGTTGAAGCCAAGAAGAATGCCGAACATGCAAACAACAGACAAATGATGTGTCTGTTGAACTGACCATCAGTTGATCTGACTGGATCTGTTAATCATGTTCTTCTAAACAACAAGGTAAATATGACGTGCATTACAACAATAGTATTATTTACAAAGAATTTCTCAATCAATGCATCCAACTAAGTCACAACTGTCGCTCAATCAGAAGCATCCGCTAAGTCCACATCACCCACAAACAATCGTTGCAAATACAGACATCTTCATTTGTCAAAGCTGTTTGCTAAATGTCACAGGTGAACACTCGGAGACAGCACTACAAGTGGAGTTGTAGCGGGGTCCCTGCGGACCCTGCGAAACTTGCCGAGAACCCCGCATCCTTAGCGGGGTTGGCAGGGATTTTTGCAGGGAAATTACCCGCAACTTGATTTCCTGTAAACCCCGCTTCCCGCATAGGTTTCCCCGCTTCATGTGGGGAAATTCTAATATTCGTTCATTCTTAGTAAAATCATCCTGTTATTGTGCATTTGTGCTACACTTGATGCAAACGCAGTTTGGGGCAACGACAGGACATTGTATCACCGTAGATTCAGCACGGTATCGGAACAACACAAGAACATGAGAATGACGAGAGCACAACCATGGCGTCTCATTTGAATCGGTGTGAAAACTACTTGTTGTCGCCTCAGTGTACAAATGGATCACGCAATCTCCTTTATTATTTCCTTAGCGTAACACTGGTGGTGTTTTGAGCAATTGATCAGCGAAACTAGTTTGCTAATGCGACCAGTTAAACAAGGTAGAGCGGCTAGAGCCAAACCATTGCATCAGTGTTGAGGTGTTACGATCACACAAGACGAGTTGTAAGTCACAATGATGTAATACAGCAAAAACAAGAGAGCGATAAGACATTATCTTGCTGATAGTGATTGAGGTAGTAGTATTTTTGTTGAAGAACTGCTGGCTGCCATTGCTATCCGCTGCTGCAGAGACACGGCGAAAAGATTCCTGGCACCGACCACGTGTTTTCCTCGAGACAGTCGAGTCGTGAAAAATTCATTCACGAAGTTAACAGGGTTGATTTCCAAAGAAAAGATGTCAGGATTTATCAGCGCATCAGACGTCGTCATTGTAGTGATGCCACTGCAGTGATGCATGGTCATCTGTAGCCGTATTTGTCCTGACGTATCATGTTGCGGGAGAATATCCAAATAAGGAGAGCAAAGGAAACATGATTAACACATAATCGATGACAGTAATCTCTATGGTTACGCCATAGACATATGGTGGTGGAATAATGATTAACACCTATAGGAGACGTGGATTAACTATTAAGCACGGGCAGTAAACTCACCGGATAATCTCATTTGCAGATTCCACATCGGCCTTAGACAAGTAGGATAGCAATGTGTAGGACAACGCTTGGCCAAAGATACTGCAATAAATCGAAATAGCAAACAAAGTAGAGAGTATGTTAAATAATGTAACCAGAAAGAAAGAGGGGAAGAGTGGGAGACAAACAATATAAAACACTCACTCGAAACCCCGCTCCTTTGACTCATCATATAAAGCAATGATCTTGTCTGCATACTGCAAAATAAATGAAACAGGGCATGCACGAGAAGCGCTATTTGGAGATGGGTATGTGGTCTGCGGTTTTGCAAACTCAATCAAATTCATGACCAATCTATATTTAAGATACCGTATTGACTTTGTATATAAGATGCATGAATGATGTCATTGCGGTTCGCAAGAAGATGTTCATTCGTGGAACGTTTCATTTGTTCGTGCTTAGAGTAAACATTTAAAAAAAATCAGGTCATAAAAATATGTGTTTCATATGCTCCTAAACATAAAGCAGCTGTTTAGAGCAACAAAATGGATGGACGGACAGACAGACCTGAGCATTGTTGCTTTGTCTCTGCACGTCATCTTTTCCATAAGCGACAATGAGATGTGCATAAGAGTTTGCACGATCTAACGGTGAGTTCTATAACACAACAACAACAACATACAATCTCACGTCATCTCATCAAGTGTAAATAACTATGGCAATGGCAATCACATCCACAATAACATATATTTGACAGACATTTCTACTCCAACACACATAACAATTAAAACATTTTACAGCGTTTGAATATGGTAGATCAGAAATGCATGCCATTTGATTGCCACCGTTTTCTAGAAATTTTGTGAAGTTAGATGTCGGATAGCTAGCTCGCAAATGCTCTACGGTTTTCATTGGCCTTTATCACGTAGGACAATAGATAAACTTGATATCAGTCGAAATTACTACATAGTTGACAAATAATCTATTGAGAAGTGTGATCTATTACTTATAGAATACTTGTAGAATTTGATGCAGCAATTCATAATTACATAACTACAACCAACAGGCCTAATATTTTACATTAGTTTGAGCAGTATCTAATGAAGTGGAAAGGTTGAAGAAAATCAAAGGCGGACGGGTTCACTGCTCTGATAATATCAAGTAGAATGACCTGCCACTATTAAGAACCCAGAATGAGATTTTACAGCAGGATTAAACAAATCGCAAAGATGACAAAGGTCAGAAATACCTTGATCTTGTCAAAACAAAATTGCGCGGCTGCGCTGTTCCCAACTGTGGCGGACATCTAAAAAGAAAAAAATACACATTTAATGAGTACTACAATGAAACCTGTCTATAACGGTCACGTTTGGGATCTGAGGAAAATGACCTTAATAGACAGGTGGCCTTTCTGTGAAGGTTGGTTTTTATAGAAAGTGTCATTTTGGGTTATGAAAAGTGGCCTTTATACACAGGTGGCTGCTCTATAGAGGTGGCCGCTAATACAGGTTTGACTGTACATAATGCTGAGCCAAACGAGTAATGAATATAACTACATGGTGACCTCTTAGCAATGTTAATCGTTAGCAGAAAGCCAATTTATCAAGAGGAAAAATGACAGACTTTCTTGAAATATGTGACTTTTATAAATTCAACGAAAAGGAGAGCATCAAAAATGACTAAAGCTGTCTTGAAGCTGAGATAATAACAAAATGAAGACATCAAATCATTACATTGGCTACAGAACATGCCTATTGCATTAGTGATATTATACAGCAATTTTGGAAGCAACATTAAAATTGATCCGAAAATCAGACCACACCATAGCACAGCATTATTAATACAACTTGGGAATGAACAGAAAGAGAGACAGAGTGGTTGGGGAACTAGTGGAAATTGTGATTTTAACCAACCTTCAACATTTGAAAGTATTGGTGCTCATCTGCGTAAATCTCGTGCTGTTTCATGTGGGCAATGTACTGCAGATGTGGAAATAAAAACATGCACAGGTCAATACAACTTTTCCTCATTCTTTTTCTATATAAAATTTATATAAGGTATAAATAATTTACAGATATTTCATGATATCCTTGTACGAGAATATTACTTTCAACTTGATATCCGTACACCGGTTTGTAGGCCATTTTGTGAGATCTGAGCCCTACATCTGACAGCCACTTCAAGATGTCATCACCTTGAAACCGACCGAGATGCACTGCCAAGGGCAGAGTGAGATAGTACTGTATGGTGATGTATTTAATTGTCTTTCTTTGGTGTTATTTTGTCAGCTGCGTCTGACAGTGATTTACGGCGTAGCTGATGTAGTAGGTGCAACAAGAGGAAGAGCGACAGTCGCTTATGTAGTAGGTGCAACAAGAGGAAGAGCGACAGTCTCTTTGTGTAGAGGATCGTCTATATTATTCTTATCACCGGTAATATCCTAACTCAACGCGCTTAATAAGAAGTTCAAATCCAACATTTTAGCTACATGAACAAAGGGATAATAATCGGGTTTGACTGTACGTCATTGGCGTCATAATTAAGACAAGTTGCGATAGAAAATAGTCACAAAGAAATCAACATACATCGAAGAATTTATCTTTGCGTTTTGCCCTCTGCAGAGAGGACAAGGCCAATGTGTGTGTCTTTGAGCTGATGTCTTTGATATCCTGAAAAAGAAGGGAAACTTGTTTTTGGAGAAGTACTAAGCATGTGCATTTGTACAACGAATATCATGGATCCGACTTGCGTAAGATGGTTACAGAGCGTAACCGCCAATCTGATGCTTTTGATGGTGTCTGGACTACTTGAAATTGGATATCTTTTAACTGAGAACAGGTTGTAAGTTGTAATAAAACCATTTCTATTATATTGACTATTGAATGTATAGATCAACCCAACAGCTGAAGATTCCCTGTTGTTTGTTCATCTTCATTTGACAAAAAGAAACCAAGACAAATTTACAAACAAAACAAACAAAGAAAAGAAAAGAAAAACAAACAAACAAGAAAAAAAAACAACAAACAATCATAAAACAACAACAAACAAACCACTGAAGGAAAAACAAACAAACAAGCAATTGAAAAAAAACAAGAAAAAAATAAACAAGCAATCATAAAACAACAATAAACAAACCACTGAAGGAAAAACAAACAAACAAGCAACTGAAAACAAAAAACAAACAAACAAACAAATAGGATTATCAGTCCCAATATACATGGATGAAAACGTCTATGTGGTTTCCTACTTAGGTACCTATCATGTACAATAGAGTTGTACAAAAACGCTCTGATACCCGATCCGATATATGTTTACAATTTCAAATAGGGCAGACACTACAGCGAAACCTGTCTATAACAGTCACCTTCGGGCTTGAGGAAATTGACCTTTATAGACAGGTCCCTTTTCTGTCCAGGTTGATTGCTATAGAAAGTGTTATTTTGTGGTTATGAAAAGTGGCCTTTATAGACAGGTGGTTGCTCTATAGAGGTGACTGCTAATACAAGTTTGCTACTATCAAAATCAATTCACAAACGACGCAAGAGACACATTGACATGATGACATTAATCAAGTGCAAAACTAAATCATCTTTGAATCACGCAGACTTACCTTCTCCATGAGCTTCACCAAAAACGCTGCAATTTTCAATTCATTATCTGGCTGCTTCGCCATCTTGACGGCAAAGGAATGAATCATACTCGCTGCAATAAACCAGGTAACGAATGGCGATTACTACAATGGCCTCCCAAATAAACAAGATTAAAAGATGACTATGATTACATTTATTTCTTAACAAAACTGTATTAACTTTATATCCTTTTGTTTATTGGTTGAATTATTGTCACCGAAACAAGATATCTATTTAAACATCCATATTATCAAATAATCGCATTAGTCAGTTCAATAGGTGGTCAAATGAAGAATAAGATTTCGGTGAAGTTAAATTCCATCCAAATGTCACACAATCGTATTTGCTACCAGTCCCCTGTATTGTATTGTGAAACGGGATCCAGCATAACCATGTCAGTGATCTTATTGCATGTAAGGAGTCCATGCTGCTACCCATTGCAAGTGGTATCTGCTCTTGCAAGGAGTTTGCTTGTTATGTAATCAACAAGCAGCAACAATAGGAGGGAGACAAGCACGAGCGCAGTATCTGAGCTATCACACCAATCGCAAAGATGCAACTTACACCTGCCACTCTTATTTACTTTCTTTCAACTTAATTACGCTACGTTGCGTTAGCCACGCTCATCTTAGGCTGATGAGTTTAACTATATAGGTTACTCAAATCTTTCTTCTCAGTATATTTCTCTTTGCAATGTCCTGCTACTGTACATAAAAACAAGACCAGCTTGAAAATACAGTTTCAGCTCTTAAACTGTGTTATCTGTCAAAATGACTAATGAATGTTGCTCCAAAAAATGATTGTAAATTTTTTAAAAAATAGTTCTTTACAAATCATCATTAAGCAAACACGAACTACGGGGCATAACGAGTTCAGCTCGAGTTGAGCAAGACAACAAATACTTCATAGGATTAGAAACAAATCATAACAATACATGCCATACCTAAATACGTGACTCCCTTTTCGCTCAGCTTTGTGAACACCTAAAACAACCCACAATCAATTATGGACATGTCTCTTTAGTCAACTCAAATGAATATCATGAAAACCGTTGATCATGGAGATGTTGTTGTTGTAGCCTTCAGGTTTGGGGTTGCCCAAACCTTTGGGAGGGTGCAGGAGTTTGAAAAGCACAGTCGCTCCTCCAGCTCCACAGTACCAATTGCGCGAGGACCCAGTTGCCCCGAAATCAGATTCGCCATAACCCTGTAAAACAGGGCTCCGGCCGCCCCAGCTCCACGACGAGGACGCGGTACCTCCAGAGCCATCATGGAGATAGGATATGAATGAAACAATAGAAGGACATTATCCGATGGAATAATAACAAAGATCAATTGCACTAAAGCTGTTTTATTCTTTGCCATGATGCATTTTGTAGTTTGGCCAACAAAATGCCCGTAGACAGTTTTCGATTACTTTGTAAACTTTCTATTAACTGCTTACAGCTCTTATTAACAGCAAGGTATCATTTCTTCTTTACTCAGTGAATTCGTTACTGGAAAGTGTTGTCAAACAGAACCGTAACTGGCACAAATGTAGAAGAGAAATAAAGAAGGGACTGGACCCAACTGTAATATGTAAATTAGGCATGACGATCTCATCGAGGAACGAGCACAACAGGAAACATGTAAACCGATTGATTTCCAGCATTACCTGCACTGCTGTTTCCTCATCCTTGGTTCTAAGAAAAAGAACAAGGAAATACAGTGAAACTTTTCTATATTGGTCACTTTTTGGACCTGAGAAAAATGACCTTTTAGATAGGTGGCCTCTCTGTGCAAGTTTATTTCTATGGAAAGTGTCATTTTAGGGTTATGAAAAGTGACCTTTATACACAGGTGGCTGCTCTATAGAGGTGACTGCGAATACAGGTTTCACTATAACGGCATATCATTCGTCGCTGTGTTGTCCACTCATTGTATCCATTTCTTCGTATGCTGTTCGTCGTTATTGGTCTCTGTTGCATTGTTTACATTACGTCCATAGTTCCTGTCGCACCGTCAAAGTATAAAGTCATCGTTTGCAAGTCAGTGGTCTTCATTTGTCGCTGTGTTGTCCACTCGTCGTATCCTGTTCTTCGCCCGCTGTTCGTCTTGATTGGTCTTTGTTGCATCGCTTACACACCATCTGTTGTTCTTTTCGTGTCAGTTAAATTTCTATTGACTTTTATTTTGTATAAATTGTTCCCTTTATATTGTCTATTTAAAATCTACTTCCAGTTAACATGCTTATACAGTATGTAATTTCCCCCTGTTTTATTATGTCTGTGCCCCATGAAAAAAAGCCACTGGCTTACTGGGTTCACAACAAATGATGATGATGATGATGATGATGATGATGATAACATGTACACGTTTAATAGAGATGGTCACGGCAAGAGTCACAGCTGAACGAGCATCAACAGTCATCCTTGTCCTACAAGCAAGTGTCAATAGTGCTCATTAGACAACATGCCTGACCAAACACTGCTGTTAATTGTTAAGGGTTCTTTTAAGCTGTCACATTCAAAATCAATTCAGTGTTCATCTACTTCTATCTTCCGAACATGAAGCAAAGTTTTTTCAAATTTCTTGTTCATTACAGTAGACAAAAGGCAACCATGACAACACTCTCAACCAACGACAGCACACGTAAACAACTATAGGCTGTGGCTACCTTGAGAGTAGAACCCTGATTCTTGATTGAGTCTTCCAGTCGCTCAGCACATGCGCATCTTCATTTTCAACTGCAAATAATGAAATGCTTCATCACATCCATAGAAAGCAACAAGTCACGGAACAACATGAGAAGCGTGAGAATCCACAGAGACATCTAACAAGAAATCATCTAATTCTGCGATGCAAGCTCTCCCAGCTGGCAAACTTACTCGATTCGCGGTTGAATCTGTGTCGTTGGTCGATCAAACAATCGTTTTTGTATCGATATCGCACTTCGACGCCGCAAAACAACAGACTGTTTTTGCTTTGAGGCCTAAACCCTATTTAACTATGCAATGTCAACAATCGACATTTGGTTGATGTGCTGATCAAAACTCAACATTGAATCATTTCGGATTTTCAAAGTGTCGAAATCGCATCAGTGCATCAACGTTGGTTTGATCGATTTTTATCGACGTCGAGATTCTTTTCATACTTAACTGCGAAATGACGCAGAATTGACCAAAATTTGAATAAGTTTCCCCTCTGGGTCTATCAGTAAGGATCATTTCCGTATTCTAATGCTACCTAGAAGAACCTCTGATGGAGAACAAAAAGACAAGGCAGTACGGTTACGGACAGGTACTCCAACGCATGACATTAAAATGGCACCGGCAATTTTACTGTCATTATGCAGGCCTAGCCTCGCGTCCCTTTTAGAGGATCATTGGAGTATTGGACCATAGTAATCTCTAAACTGTCTTGGAATCATACGTACGGTTGCAATAGTGTAGAACGCTAGAGTAGTCCTTTATTCTTGTTGTAGCCTGCTAGTCAGCATTGCTCACAAAAATTTCACAGCTGCCACCACTGCACATGTGCACAATGCCACCCTGTCCCTCCCCAAATAATTCGGTAATTTACCTTGGGAATTCCACTGAATTAGCAGTGTAATTACACTTACATTACAATTCCTCTTACTTAGCAGTGTGACAAATGCTTGGTTACCGTGAGAGGTGTGCTATCTCAACTGCTACTATCTGCAAGTACGTAACTCTCACCAAACCAAGCACCAATGCCTAATATAACTTATGAAAGGTTGGTTATTATCATGATCCGCTTAAAGTATTTCTTTTCTTTTTCTTTTCTAACAATTAATTATTTTCTCTATTGCACTAATAAAATTAGTCAAATGAATTGTTTATTTCTTCTTTGGATTCTTAGGGTTAATAATAATAATAA
>OFHS01001007.1:0-32258 GCA_900245855.1 Calvadosia cruxmelitensis
CACAAACGGTAATATTTTTAGGTCTAAACCAACTCAGAAACCGTGCAGGAGAGCACGTGATAGCACGTGACCGTGCGTCAATAACAAAGCAATGACGCAGCGCCTTTCTCTTGGGACCATTTATCACAAAATTAACTGACGGCTACCGTTAACCGCGGGTCAAAACACAGCTGGAACATCCGAGATCTGTTGTCTGAGAAACAAATGGACAGCGTCCTTCAGTTTCCGAAAAGAAAGCAATTTTCTTGGAGCACTCGAAAGTAACGAAGTAAAAAAGGACTTTTCTGGAAAAATATTAAGAAAAGTAATTAGAAAATTATTCTCCAAAAATTTTACTTCGTTACCAGTAAATTACTTTTTTTACTTTTAAAGTAAAGTAACGAAGTAAAACTACTTCGTTACTGGCTAACACTGGACGTACAACATAGGGTATAAAGTCCAGCTAAAGTAAAAGTTTGCAGTTATTTAAGAGTAGTGAGTTCTGCGAGGACACCTACAAAATGAAGGGCTCCATGCAACATCTTGGTTGCTAAATTCTGGGACTCAACAGATCTATAGACGGAAGTCGGAAGGTGTGCACACTTGCTATGCCCTGCGCTTCGAGCGGATACTGTATGCGCTCTGCAGTATGGTNTTGGGGAGCATACGTCTATACATGATTTCCTGAAGATTATATGAGATTATTCCTACAATCCTACCTCACTTCTCCACCAATTTTTTCAGCAGGTAAAGTTCTTGTCAACACAAGAGTAATTCTGTCCAATTTTGTGGGAATGTGTTGAGGCAGCGAACCGAATTTATCATTGGAGACTATAAAAAGTAGAGATAGAGAGTAAACTACAAAAGATTAAAAAAATATTTGGTGTTTAATGATGCTAAATGGCAAGCGGATATCATACCATCACTGCTGTTCCGCCGTCTTTCGGATAAAAATGCTGCAAGACTTGGCAAAGGCGCCAAATGGTCATTCAAAATTCCACGAACACAAAATATTTGACCGTTCAATGATCTTACAAGTTTTCGACATGAAAAAGCCATGGCAGTATCTTTTATACCTGATATAATTGCTGGAAATGTCAAGCCTGTGTTGATTTAAGAACAAATTGGACAGCCATTTTCTGATGCAAAACAGTTTGCATCTTGAAGCCGCCTCTTTTCACTATCGTCAAACTGAGTACGTATTTGCTGTATGCCATGTACCCATGAGTGTACAGTTTGTACAGCTTTAATTGGTACCACTTGCTGTCTTAGTAGGAGTGGTACAAGAACTTCCTGGAAGAAAGGCTACATTAAATTGTTGGAGACTACTTTCTACTTCATCATCGTCATCATTATCATTTAATCTGTATATCCGATAAGCTAATACAAGCTGTTTTTCACGGAGCAGATATTGTGAAAGACAGATACAGTAAATGATACAAAATGTAAGATTACTAGCATCAACAATAAACAATATACATCGGGTAAACATTATACAGTACAAACAAATTGAATTGTATTAAAAAACAGGAACAGATTTATGCTTCTAAAGGCATACGACAAATACGCTTGAAACCCGAAGGGTAAGCCACTTTCTTGATCTAATCCATGTTTTATGGTACAGCCGAACTCGATTTTTAATCAACCGGATAATGTTTCTACTGTAAATCTTAATATAGGACCATTTTGCGAGACAATTTAGTGATTCTGTGAATTCTGGATTTAGCGCCACGATCACAGTATATTATAATTACTGGCTGAATTCCTCTCTCCATAGTACGTGGCTTTGCCAATTCATCAGCTCGCTTAATATCACATCGGATAATGTCCCCATATCGCTTATTATTCTCACGATGTTCCAGTCTATATGGATATTAACAGACTTTGACTGCAACGGTACAGTTTTGTTTGCGATAAGCGCTCCGTTCTTTAATAAAAGCAGTTCACTGCTCACTTCACTTAGTGCTACATAATTCTATCTGTTTTTTTATTCCCTCGAGTTATAGAAAGCCTCGCGTTGATGTTGCCTTCGAATAAGTGGACAAATATTCTTGTATTAAGGACCACTTATTATTTATGCCCAGGGTTGGTACCGAAGAAAAGCGGGGTGGGTAACTCAAACTTTTGGTGGCATCGAAGGTTGGATATTTTTGCCTGCCACCTTAATTGATATTTCCTTTCTTTTCCTGATTAGTCGATTTCGATGTCATAATTATAACTAAACTTGGTATGGCGTCCTTTCATTTATTCTATGCACAGTTGATCTACAGCACGTGGATAAAGTAAGGCACTTGATAACAGTTTTTATTACCGATAGGATATCACTTTTCTGTCCACATTTGTTTAATATAGTAATTATGACGTAATTTTAGAGGTTGGTTAATTTGTCTTGTCTACCTGAAGGTTTGGTAAAACAAGAAAAGTTGAAACTTTTGCTCCTCTTCGGTACCGACTACCGACCCATAGATTTGAGAGAGATATTCCTACAGGCCAGTTCTTGAAATAGGGAAAAGAAACCAGTTGTGTCGCAGAATTTAATAAATCTGTAATATTTTATAAAGGCGACTGCAAACTTGGCTATTTTAGTTTGGATAGAATTGAAAAGACACAACCGGAATACCATTTATAAAACTATCGATTAGTTTCTTGCAATCTGATTGGCTGAGAGATATCGAAACAAAACATCATCTGCTATCGTCATTTTGCTGACGAATTTTCGAGGTTGAAATGTTCTAAACAATGATGAGTTCTAAATAATTATGAGTTGATGTCTTCGCTTTCTCCTTTGATCAAAAATTTCCATCAACAAAAGAAGTATCCTTTGCAATAAAACTTGTTTCCTGAATCTATGAACGATTGACAAACTAAATTGCTTGCTGACAAAAGTTTAATTTGCCACTTTGGAATATTTGATCGCTCGGATGTGGCAAACGTGTGTAAACTAGTCGATGGGAATTTAAAGAAATCCTGCCACAAAGAACTATAATATCATGTAGCAATTGCATGCTATTTCCACATTGGATGCGTGCCTACCAACACGTGCTGAATTTGGGCTTGGCATAGTTAATTATACTAGACATTCAACGCTAGCCTTCAGTAGAAACATACTACAAAACTAATACCAAAACATTTTGCTTCCCAATACAGTCAAATCTGTATTAGTGGCCACCTCTGTAGAGAAGTTACCTGAGTAGAAAGGCCAATCTTCATAACCCCAAAATGATAATTTCTGATGAAATCAACTTGGGCAGAAAGGCCACCTGTCTATCAAGGTCATTTTCCTCAGCTCGCAAAGGTGACCATTATAGGCAGGTTTCACTGTATACAGTTTTCAAAGTAGGTTAGCTTTTAATCTAATATCTACAAGTGAAATCTATAAGTTTTCAGTTAATTTATAATAGTCAGCTGAAATTGTGAACGCTTGAAATATAATGTTCAACTAATGAACTATATAATATTAATTTTGTCATTTTGTACATGCAACATAAGATCATATTGTGCAACCTGCTAGATATGAATTACTTTCCTGGAAGATTTCTTCGAATTGAATATAGAAACAAGTAGCATAAGTATACAACATTATTGTCAAAAGCTTGATTTCATTTGGGAAAGCTTTTCAAGTTTTTGAAAATTATTTTGATCTTAACCTTGGGTAATTTATCCATGCAGTATGTTTCGTATACTGCATGATCAGACGCATGCCTAGTAGTTTCAAATGAGTCCAGTATTTTCGTGTGATATACTTGCACACTAATTTTTAATTTCACTTTCATTACAAATTTTAAGCTTTACGCAAATCGCTATAAGTGACTGTGCGCGTGTGTGACTTTATTTCGAAATCCATTAAGCTTCAATAACTTTTTTCATGGAGCAGAAAAACATAAGATGATCAATGATTAAAGTTCCATCATACAGTATATACAGCAACTTACAAATACGGACACATATAGTGCACTACAGCTTACAAATTTGGAAAATTATAATGAACGGCTATTTACAATAATTATGTTGCTTACAATCAAGTTTGGATTTTGAAAATTTGAAATATCCAAACAAAACATCATCTGCTATCGTCCTTTGAAATATTTATAGATTGTACGATGACAGATTTTCTGACGACCATTTGTCTTAAGAGACCATCCTCCAGTGGCTCCTCAATGCTCAAGAACTGTCATTGTAATTTACTTGTCTTAAAAGACCACGTGTGCTAAGAGACTGCTTCTTCGGTCCATTGGGTGGTCGCTAAAGACAGGTTTGACTGTGTATAACTAGACGTCAGTAAAGTCATGATGCCATACAACAAAATGCTGAATGAGATTTTCAATTTGTAATCGTTTGTAACATTTGTAAAGCTTTTAATTGTATTTGCACGTTAGTTTACATTGTATTTATTTATTTCTGAACTTGTATTGTTTTAATCTTGACATATCTAATTTTGAATTAATTGTTTTTCATTTGATTTTCATTGCTTTTTTCGCATTTCTCGCAATAAGTTCTGTCATTGGTAACAAATAACTGGCTTCATCTCCACACATAAACCAATCAAGTATAATTGTACTGATGTAGATATTTGACAATTAGGCTGTCACATTCACATATCTTCAAGCAACAGACCTAATTACATCAATGACTTGGAATGTGTTGTTTAAGTCGCTTGTCTGGTGTGCGATTTCCAGTTTCGGAAACTAAGCAGCTTCTCACACACGTCCAAGGACTCGATTTGCAACAATCTATTCGTCTATTTCTGTTTTTTTTTCTGTTAAAACGATTAATATTATTTAATCGGTAATACATCTCTACATGTTCGCAGAAATAGAGAACTATAAAATTTCGTATAAGCAGTATTTTCCTTCTTGTCATAATTGCTATTAAATAATTTATAATTGTTCTTTGTGTGAGCTTCGTCAAGCAACCATTTTGTTTTTGTCTTGTGTCCTTGTGACTGAGTTTGAAGGAACTGTTCATCGACAATCTTCGGGACTTGCACAGCCTCTCTTGACGATCAACCTCAAAGTGGATTTTCCCAGTAAAAGGAAACGAACGTCAGTTCAAATTCGTGTCGACTGAATACATTATTCTTCGCCTCCACCACTACCACCCCCTCCGCTTCCACCGGGGGAATCCATTAGGGGCGGAGGAATGACACTTGACGATGGTGTTGTTGATGATGACGACTGAGTAGGGGCCGGAGATGGAGGGTCGTAAAAGGGGTCAATGATGCAGTATTTGTTTCCGTAAAGGGGAACACAGATTAGCACAAATTGCGTACAATCCGAACAGTCTGCTGGAACATTGCACATCGTATACAGATCGTTGCATTCCTACGGAAACAATAAAGACAAAAAATACATTAGTATATCATATAGTGTAATGGTCTGATCTGTTGCGATTGAAGTGTTCACTGTATACAGTGAAACCTGTCTATAACGGTCACCTGTGGGACCTGAGGAAAGTGACCTTTATAAAAAGGTGGTCTTTCTGTCCAGATTGATTTCTATAGAAAGTGTCATTTTGGGGGTTATGAAGAGTGGCCCTTATACACAGGTAGTTGCTGTATAGAGATGGCTGTTAATACAGGTTTGACTGTAGTATGTACTGTACGTGATCTGTGTAGATCTGAATGTGTTCTACTGTACTGTATGTACAGTAGAACGGTGTTCGTAGTCAATTTGATGAGTACAAAAGTGACAATGTCTTCGACCATGGGACGTCATTCAGGAATGAATGATATAGTATTGGATAACATAAATTAAGGTTGAGTAAGAAAAAAAACTATACACCAAGATGCGTTTGACTAAAAGTCGTTGAATAAGTAAGGTCAATTCACCACATTTAGCATGTACTGACACGAGAAAGAGGCTATAGATAAATAGCTGGGCTACATAATGTAGGTGCTTCACACACTGCGTTACAAGTGATGCTATCAAACAGAGCTGTCTTTGGCGACATTTTGCTGTCTTACTTCTACTATTATTGGGATATTTATAAAAATAATCTTAGTTACAATAAGCCTAGGAGTTATTGAAGAATTTTTATTTGACATCCTATTGTCGGAAAGAGACCCCTTGGGATTTACAGACCCCCAAACTGTTGCTATGTAAGCTTGAAGACCCGGACCAATATTGGCATCAGTCCCTTTTCAAATTGGATCCATAGATTCTCATTCAGTACACAGGTGTGACGCAATGCGCAATATTATGCGGAAAATTATATGTCCGAGAATGCCATAGAAGCATTCATCACGCACAACAAACAGTTACCGGCACATCGCGAGAAGAAATAGCAAAAGTTCCTCGACTATTTCCTCATCGCCTGCGTTTATAATCGTCAAAACAATTTTAGCATGACTTCCCTTTGCTCAAAAATCAATTCAGCTCGTAGAATTCACTGCTAAAAGTCAGTGTATTACTTTAAAAATGAAATTTCGGAATTTTAATGGAAAAGAAGCTAGAATAACGTTATACTACGTCAACTTGTAATCCTATTTTAAAAATAAAATTCCGGGATTTTAAGGGAGCAAAGATATAATACAAGAATACCTGTCGACGCTAAAACTTCACGTTATATTACGTCACATTCTAAAACCGCTAATCCAAGAAATCTTATTACGAATAGATTCATTTTTGATTTAGATCATCATATGTCTAGAACATAATTTGTCTAGTTTGATAACATAATTACTTAATTACAGAAGTTAATTAAACCAAAACGAAACAGTTTGCAATTTACAAGCACATTAGAATTAGGAAATTGCAGTCCATATCTATTTTATTAAAATCATATAATCAAATAAGTGTTGCAAATCAAAAGGAGATAGTAAACTTACGGCTTCCGCAGGTGAAATTTGCGTCAAGGCAAAAATCACTAAAATTCCAGCGAGCACTTGCAAAATTCGGTAGAATGATGTGTCAAATGCCATTTCCAAGGACTGTGTTGTTTATAGAACCAATCAATCAGTTGCAAATCTTTTATTCCTTCAACTTTTCTTATCGTATCTCTCCGTTGACAGCTCTTTCGTATCTTCTAATTTGCTGAGCAGTAACCTAGACGTCTTTACTCTCTGAGCTCCAAGGCGGTAATGTTGAAGGTATTGATCTGCAAGACTGTGCTATTGACAACGGGTGGAGCAGTTTCCCAACGGGTTAACCTTAGGAAATAGGCATTGTTGTCTTTCACTATAAAGAGCAGCGCAAATCAACTTGGATTCTGAAATTGTACATTTCCGCCAAGATATCCGTTGTATAGAAATCGTAAGCATTTCTGGTTCGCCCACGTGTTGCCGAGTAAGCTGTACAGACTCACTCATTCAAATTTGAAGTGAGATCCTTAGTTTAGCTGATAAATAATATAGGAGTAGAAACTATTAACACACGAAAGAGTTTAAAGCGAGGATTGACTGAGGCTTTGATTATTTTATGTGCTTGACTTGGAAGTAATAAATTGTGGGTTTATGGCCTAAAATGGTGTTGATTCATTACAGAGCCGGTATCTGCTCACATGGAAAAGGTTGAAAAACAATTTTAAGGACGTCACAGTCCTTTGCTACGACCTCATGTGACCACCCCCTGGTATCCGCTACTCAGGAAGATCCTTCGCAAACGCTAAAATTTCAAGTTCTTTCATACCGACAACACAAATCAATAAGAAATATAATTCCAGAAGACTCTTGTCTCCATTTAGTGTCTTCATAACATTCAATCTGTCTCGCCAGCTTGCTTGTAAATCCTTAGGCGCTGATATTGCGTTTAAGATTTCAAGCCACAAATATCATTATTCACTTCAGAGGATCTCGAACGTAGGGTATGTTTGGTTCCGTTGCATCAACGATGGAAAACACCCCCCAACGATGACGTTTTAAAAACAGGACATGTTTAAACACGCCTTCGCTTATTCTCTTTCGGAATAAAGCTTAAATCTCGACGAGAAATAACCTAACAAGAGCGTTACTGAGAAGCCTATATTTTCGTGTCTGCTTATTTCAATTGAACAGACTTCTATGGGTAAAATAATCCTTTGTTTCATTGCTATAAATTTCGTAACCTGCTAGACACGTGAATTTCAATCCGGAGCGTATAGCTCGAGGACCGATGTGAAATAAGTGGCACCAAAATGTCCAGTTTCCCTGAGCAATATTTAAGATTCGTCCATTTCTATAGACACGTTGTCGTTAAGCGTGCAGGCACACATTAGCTATAGAAATGATAAAATGCTCTTGGTTGGATTCCAGAAAGCTGCCATAGATCTTGACTACAGATCTCTTGTATGTTTTTATTCGACAAAAGTCAAACAAATATTTCACATGTACAGTACATATAGCTCTTACGCTGCATTAACAAGTGGCATAAATTAATACATCGGTAATTGTATGCTTATTTGGCAATAGACATCAAAATGAATAGATTATGTCTATAAAACTTCTCCAAATTAACACGAGATAGCTCTGATAATTCTTAGCATGCTCTTAGTTACCATACCATAGCTGGACAAATTGCCATTAAATACCTAATTTTCATTGTATTTACAGTACAACCTGCTTTAACGGCCACCTCCAACAAGCGACCATATCTTAGCCTGTTCTAAAGCACTAAAGTGAGTAGTTTTCAGCGCTAAATGTACAGCAGTCACTGTGTTATCTTTCCTCCACTCACAGAGCACAATGCAGGTCACGTGGCAATTTCAAATCTAGAAAACACACAACAAACATGGCGTCCTCACTGTTTCAGCAATGTTAAAACCGGATTTTCTGCATAAAATGGCTACGATTGAAGCAAAATGTTTTAGACCTTTGGACCAAGAACGTTCCAAGATTCAAATGAATCCAAAAGGGAGTGGAATTACACCAAGAAAAGTGGTCCGCATCACGGAATATGGAGACGTTATTTGCCCTCCTGATCAAGCAAAGCTTACTGTTACTTGTGAAAGCGTGAAGGTTCGTCTTTGAACATGGCTTGAAGGATCTATTTTAATAATTTTCAACTCATAAAGAAATAAATCTATATTATTTGATTGTTTTTATCTTGAAGGATACTGCTCATTCTGCTCTGGAGAGCGTCAGCCGACGGCAGAGTTATATTCTTCAAACGCTGAAAAGCAACAAAATTAAACAAGGATGCATCTCCGTTCACGAGCGCTTGTCAAGAGTAGACAATTCTTACCGAGCAGTCTGCGAAACTGAAGTGATATTCAGCAATGCCGTTACTGCTGAAAAAGTTTCAAATCATTTCGTTTTGAAGTTAGATGATTCTGTGACTGTCTCCCAACTTCACTTTTATCATTCAATTGAATGCTTGGAGAAAGGAAGGTTCGTACCAACATTTTTATTTTCCTAGCCAACAACACTAACGTCATCCTGTAATGATAATATTCATTTGAAAGAATGGAACCCAGTAAACCATATCATTTTCTCCCCTATTTTTGATCGTTCAAGCAATAAATTAATTTAACTAAAAATAGATTTGACATTTCTTTTACAATGGATTTATTAATTAATACGTTAATTAAATTATTTTGATCATGAAGAGTGTCCTATATGCACAGGTGACTGCTAATACAGGTTTGACTGTATTGTAGAATGCGGAGACGTACGATTTTGCATCCCACATATATATTTGACAAACATGTTGCTGGTCCCACGCAGGGAGAGATGGCAGAGTTCGTATGGTCGTTGACTCGTTGGTGCCAGAGCTCTATCGTAAAACACAGCATAGGAGACAGGACAGAAAGAGTTGCTGGCAGAAGATGTGATGATGTACAGACGACAACGAGAATGATTGCAAGATGACTTGGTTACATATTCTTACAATCACGTGACATAAAATAACGACATCAAATTCACATCGACCTCACGTCAACCATTACGGTATCAATGTAGCTACATTTAATTTAAAAACCCTACACTGCTTGCTAATTTGTTAATTTCATTAAACAATAGGCGACAAGCTGCAACAAATGCCGTGCGCAATGCAAAGATCAAAGCCCTGACAATGGCCCAGTTCCTTAATCAACTTCTTGGCCAATGTACCATGATTGAAGAGGATGAAACAAAAGAGAGTCTATTAGACAACGACAATGACAATATTGAAGAACAATCGCTACTACGAACAATCAGATCAAAGACATTCCGCATCTCAGTAAAAATATCAGCTGAGTTCTCAATGAAACATCACAGCATTAATAAATGAGGAAAGTATTTTGTTAACAAATTTATCGATGCATTTCAGGACACCAGTTAGGCACGGAAAATGTTCGCACACAATATTTACCGGCCTTCAGTTACGTTTCCTGGGCAGTTAATTTGAAGAGTAAAAACAACTTTGAGAATTAATTTTGAGAACATCTTTCAAAATTATTTCACATAACTGTCATGCCTCTTTTGAAGCTATGTAAATTCAGTTACATCGTAGTGTTAAACTATTTACTAATAGATATAGCTCAGAGATAAGTAGCCTAGTATCTTTCTTCAAAGATTGTTCTCATAAAAAATTGTAAACAACTAATAGTTCTTTTTGGATTTGCAATAACATTCTAGATGATTAGGATACTGTAGGCTATATCATCTACCAACACCACATTAGAAAACTGTTAAGAATAATTTTTCATATTGGCTAACACAAGATTGCGCCAGGACGTAGCGAATATTTGAATAACATCTGTATAAATTCCAGGGATTATATAGGAGTTTCTTGGAATAAAATATAGTTTTTTTTTGAACTGACTGTAGTTGTTGTGGCATCGTTGTATTTGTTGAATAAAGCATAGGCCTATTGCAGGCTTCTGAGGCTTGTGTGTGAAAAATGTTGAGCGCTATGATTCTGTCCTATTATTTGCTTTTCCATTGTCTCCCTTGGAATTTAGGTGAATTTCGCATTCTTTGCTCTTTCAATTTCTTTCTCTTCCATCTGTTGAATGATACAAATTTGTTACAAATGATAGAAAATAGATAAAGCATACATAGCATATGATCACAGTGATGATTAATATCACATAGATTTATCAATCGCTAATCAATTGATTATTAATCGATTATGAACTTGTAAGTGATTCTGTTTGATTTTACATAATTCACCTTCCAAATTCCATTCAGGTTCTAAAGGTTTAAATTTTAATTACAACGGAAGCTGTCTATAACGGTCACCTCTGGGACCTGAGAAAAATGATCTTATAGACAGGTGGCCTTTCTGTCCAGGTTGATACTTATAGAAAGTGTCAATTTGTGGTTATGAAGAGTGGCCTTTATACACAGGTGGCTGCTCTATAGAGGTGGCCGCTAATACATGTTTGACTGTATGACAATATACACGCGCTGTATTTAAATCTATTCTGATTTTCACAGAATCAGGAGCTCAAATCCCAATTCAAGATTCTAAGCTGTCGTGTAGCAAAGTGAAATGAGCAGTAGGCATACCGTCTGAATGCTTCATCACACAAATTTTCATCTCTAACTGTGTAGCTAGCTGCTTCTTCGGCCATCTTTGCTTTGCTGAGTTCTCTTTCGCGTCGCAGTTGTTCAGCTTTGCTTGTCAGCCATGCTCGATACGATCTGTCTGTTAACAGTTCTTTTTTGTCCGAGGAATTCTCATCTTGGCACTTGATCCTTTCTGCCAATTGCTTTTGAGATTCTACATTCTTTTTGTCTAGCCATGCCTGTTTGGAAAAAAATATACAAGAATACAGTCTAACTTGTCTTAACGACTACTTGTGAGCAAGAATATCTGAATAAACATTGAAAGTGAAGAGAAGCACACATCTTTTTGGTTGCAAATCCAAATCCATGGATGTCGACCAAGTTCGGGTGCACACTTGCCATGCTTTGCTGCAATCCTGGCTTAAGCTCTATTGAACAAGTATTAATGACTCTAGGGGTAGCACTAGCGAACTAGAAAATCGACTAAATTCTTTAACTATGTGAGTGTCTCATTAGTACAGCAAACAAAACTTATTCTGGATATTACGATATGTTGCTATTTCTCAGCCATTATATTATAAATGTTTTTACAACATGTATTCTGTGTAACCAACCTTGAACGCCCTTTCTGCTTCTTGTCGCTGTAACTCATTCTCTTCTTGTCGTCTGGCTTCTTCTTCTCTTTTCCTTCGAGCAATGGCCGATTCACGCCGTCGTTTCATTTCTAGTTGCTGTTCGGACATGGCGTATCTTGAAGTGATGTGGGCATAATCAGGGTTAGGCGGACGGATTAATTCTGTTACTGATTTTACAGCAGTCATAGGACGCTGTTTCTGTTGTGTTATGTTGCTACGACGAGATGCTTGCCCTGTATCGCATGTCTTCGGTCGTTGTTGTCTTGTATGTTGAGTCTCTCTGCTGTTCGTCGTATCGCATTTCGGTTTATTCTTCGTCAGATTGTTCTTTGATTCGTTCAACACATCGTAATACTCAGCTTTAAGTTCTGAAGCATCTACCAGCTTAAATCTCCCATCCTTTTCTATTAAGATTTTCTCTCCTTCGTTTGTAGAAACCGGTGGTTTCTCGTCTGGAATATCTGATCGAATATCGATTGTGCATTTTCCATCAAGATCTGAAGCAAGTTGCTTGTGGCTTTGAGTGGAAGTCTCAGATTTTTCCTTGCCACTGTATGTNTCTCCGCGACTACCATAGAATCGTTAGCCATAACCAGCCGTTCACAAAATGCTCTACGTTTAACTACATGTGTATATTAAACAGTAAAGTTATTTGCATCGAGCAATCCTTGCTTGCATCTTACCATGTTTTGTTCCAGTGATTGTTCTGTTGCCAGCAACAACAACTATGTTTTATCGGCCTCTCTTTTGAGTTCTCAAAGGGAGGCAATCGTCTTCTAGTGAAGTACAGTAGTACATCGCTAGTAGAAATTACCGTATAATTGTTTACAGATGACTAATAGTCCCGATCAACAACAAAAGTCTGTGCCTAAGATCCACAAAATTCAGAATAGGTAAATTTTTAACGCAATTTGCACGACATTCGGGTGCTCAAAGATTGGCGATTCAGTTTGAGAATTTTTGAAGTTTCCTGAAGTTTTGCTTGCTGGTTTGTCGAAGCGCCAGTTTCTTCAGTCTTGCATTAAACTGCCATTAAAATAGTTTGGTACAGATCAAGGAAGAATACAACCCTGACCCAGAGAGGTCAGCGTCTCAGCGACCTTCAAAGTTTTGTTTTCCCGTGAATTTGTTCCCAGCCCAAATATAGATCGATTATTCTACCAAAGGTCCGTTTAATCGATGACGTCATTTATTCCTTCAATAGATTTAGTTTCAAACAATAAATAATATCTTCTGAAACAATTTTTTTCTTATTCAATTTTTGGTTTTGTGGTTTAATTATCTTCAATTTCTTTCATTACTTTTAACTTTAGAATTCGCAAGGCTCTTTGGCATTGTGGAAACAGCGATTGAAGTTAGATGGTGTTACTTAGCATGCGGACTCGCTCTCTCTGTAAACTGAACTGTTCAGTTGCACTTGAATTGGATCAATTTATGAACAATACAATAAAAGCGAAGTTACGTTCTGCCTACCAAATTCAAATGCTAGGAATAGGAACTCGTGGTTTTGGTCACTATAAAAGGACATCATAGTGACTTAAATTAAACTAAATTAAATTAAATTAATTAAATTAAATTTTACTGAAGATCTGACATCGAATATATCAAATGCCAGATGATTTCAGCCCCATGACGCCACGGTTAGCCTCTTTAGGATTTAGATTCATGATCTGCACATCCTGTTTACAAATACTTTAGCAACTCAGAAGCAAACCACGTCCTTTGGTAAATATTTGCCATCGATGCCCTGTGTGGGCTGAGTTACCCAATCGTATACATTTCACGATTTATTGTAAAAGCAATGCATGGATGACGTGTTTGATAGCTGAGTTGTTTATGATGTCAGTTTGTTGCTATGGGAACATTGCGCACTGGTGGTTGTCACGGACGGGTGGGTGCCCCCTGGCAGAACAAACAGCACGGTGTCGAGAGACACAAAACGGCTTGGCTGACAGCAGGTTTGTCGCCTCTTCTCGCCAGTTACTCAACCATTGCCCTTCATGCTGCGTGAGGCATGATTCTTCTGCGAGACGTAGTTGACGTATGCTGGCATTGCGTTAGCTGACACCCTCTGTGGTAATTTGGCCATATATGGTCTTCCAAACCAGGGCTGCCCTTTCATGGTGACAATTGGTTGGTTGGTACCACGTGATATGACCACGTGATTATACGTTCACGCCCAGTATTTGTGTGTACTTCCTGACTATCGGTTCAGGTGTGTCAGTGTTCAGAAAGTGCAAGTTCGAGACACTCCGACTGTGGACATAAATAGAAGGAAAGCCCTTCCGTTTTTGAGAACAGTTTGACTACAGAAATGGCTTCAAGACCCAAAGGATATGGTTTAACAGGAGAATTGCAGAGGAAGGTAGGAAAAATTATGTAGAATTTTGTTGCGATATTTACATAACGCCCTCCTCAAGTTCCCACGTTGGCAATCAAAACAGACGAAGCGGGACTGTGTTTCGCGAGGTCGCGAGAGAGACAACATCCCCACCTGATTTTATTCGACCTTGTATTTTACTACTGCAAACTTAGTTTTTCGCTGCTCTGCTATCTGAATTTAGCTGGTGTGTCCTCTCGAAAAATCGTCCATGCATGATAGGTTTTTGTTTGTGCTGTTGGTTATCAGACGACATTTGTCTGAGTTGGTCACAGCAATGTGTTCCCACCCCTTTCTACGTCAAAGCTCCAAGCTCACTCGTTCTGTATTTACTGCAGAACTGTCTTGTACGGATTCTTGCCCTCAGCTGACTGATTTTATATATTTTTCTGCCAATTTTAGAAAGATGCGAAGTTCGATTTGGATCTAGCCAACGAAGCAGTGGGTTGGATCGATGCCTCAACCGGTGCTGGCTTAGGCCAAGCGTCCAGTGCCAACGATCTTCACGAGAAATTAAAGAGTGGAGTTGCCCTGTGCAAGTAAGTATATTATGGATCAAGTCTCGACACCTCGCCGTTCCTTGAGGCTATTGACGCTTTTATGGGCTGTGGCTGTGAATTCTCTTGTCTATGATAATCCTCTTTCTGTTCTAACTTGTAATAATGATGTCATTGGTGTGTTTTCTTCTTGTAGACTGGCTAACAGCAAAGGCGGTAAAATCAAAATAAACGAAAGCAAAATGGCCTTCAAACAGGTGACTGTTTAGGACTTTTGGATAATATGAGCCGGCTGAGAGTTTGCACGATCAGTAATGTTTTGAAATCTCATTTTAACTGTCTAATTTTCTCTTTTTCTGCAGATGGAAAACATTAGTAACTACCTCGCCTTTTGCGAATCAATTGGAATGAACAAAGTCGACTTATTTCAGACTGTTGATTTGTACGAAAACCAAAACATCTCGGCAGTTGTGAACGGAATTCACGCCTTCGGACGAAAGGTAACAATTTTGTCACTCATGTTACAAATATGGAGCAGCGATTGATTGCCTATCGAATGACACTTCTAATTGGATTTTGTTTGTTTTCTTTTCAAAGTGCCAATCAAAAAATCTTCCTGGACCACATCTCGGCGTCAGAGAGGCGACTGCCAACAAGCGGGAATTCTCCGAAGAACAACTTCGTGCTGGCGAGGGTGTCATCGGCCTACAGGCTGGTTCGAACAAGGGAGCTAGCCAGGCTGGGCAGAATTTCGGCAAAACCAGAGCTATTATTGATTAGTTGTTTGTCGGTAGAAGAAGCTGATGAAAGGGTTTGGACAACTGCGGTGACATTGTTGCACTGCATGCTTAGTAAGAAGAGCAAGCAATGAAACTCCTCTGCTGGGTCTTGTATTATTTAGAATCAATTTTCACAATCTTCACTCTTTGTACAATGGTAAAGTAGATGTCTTGAGAAGTTTCGTGTTTGTAGTTGTTTTGTGAACTTTGCTTGAAGTCTGTCTTCTACTGCACTGAAAAGTGTGCTTCAAGAACTGCACAAACAATTTGTGTTCACCAGTTTACAGCGGCTCGATTCAATCAGTGTAATTAGTTTGATGGGTGTGGTTGGTTTGACGATTGTAGGAGGGCGCTGTCACTCGTGAGCTCATCTTATTCAGTAGTTGATGAAGGAGAGCGTCCTGCCTTGTAAAGCACTGCCGTGCTCTTTCAACAACTGAAGGGTGTCTTTCGCCTCAACGACCGTCTCCCATTGCTCTAAGTTGTGCCTGAGTAGGAAGGAAGGGCTCAGAATAAATGGTTGGAACGGCAACAATTAGCATTGAAATCACAAACGAGCTACTGTAGGTAAAGGCGTACAGTATTTGTAAAATAAAGGGTTTTAGGTCGTGCATTTGCGACACGCCATCAGAATCACAGCTGCAAAGGCCACAGAACTGATGAATTAACGCAGTCTTTTGTTAGTAATTCATTAGGTTTCTGTCTCCGAATGGGCGTTCCAAAGAAACAGCAGCTAGTTTACGCAATCTGGCATCCATTGAGCCATCAGATTACGTCCTACAACAACCCTATCTACGCGATGTAAAGAGGTTGATCGCTTTTGATTGTGTTGAGCTCAAAAACGTGCCTGTTTGAACCAACAGTCTGGCGCGATGGAATCCTGACAAGTAGGGCTTACCTGATCTGTTCAACCATGTCGGCAACATGTGGAAACACCTCAAGCAATGCAGAATAACAGGGCAAAACGATGCCACTAATGAATCCCACCTGAGAATAAGGAGAAATGACAGACACGGTGATTAAGGGGCGATGTGAGCTCAGTTGGCGATAAGGAATCGACTGAGGCGAAGATAAACATCGTCTAAGGAATGCAGGTTAGGAGATAGCAAACACAACAATGGAATGAGACTACTGCTATAGGCCCTACAAACACGTTCGTCTTAATTCCCTGAAAAGTTAAGAACAGTAAATATACGAGACTCAATTTTCAATAGGATGTATTTTTAGATGAACTTATTATATCCAGTTCATTTTCATTGTTATATCAGCAACTTTTCACTGCCATATACGCACTGAGAGACATTGTCTAGCTGAGCTAAGGCCAGACGATGTCAATGGGAACGACCGATTGAAATTGCTAGTTATCCCAAATGTGGTCAAGGTGTCAAAAGGTTCATTTGCCCACAAACTTGATGGCTTTCCCACGTAAACTTGCGAGCGAAGAGGACATCGAAACAAGCCTCGGCGGACGCAGCGTTTTGAAACAGAAAATTGCAACGCAATATAGTAAACAAACTTCCCGCAGGATGGAGTCTCCAGGAATAAGGGATCTGCAATACGGCAACCGTCCCAATTTGTGATAAACATTAGAAATAGGGTTACCAGACCACAGAGGAAAAATACGGAACATTTGCAAAGTTGGGTAAATAGGGTTACCAGACCACAGAGGAAAAATACGGAACATTTGCAAAGTTGGGTAAAATATAATGTCTAACAAAATCAACTTACTTTGGCACTCCGTAACATATAAATACGGAACAATGAGCCATAATTAGAAATAGACTTTATTATTTTATCCAGAAGCCAAATAGCTAGCTGGTTACTTAGAATGTCTCATTTTGTAAAATTCTGTTCGCTGATCTCAAAGAGGATCTTTAAGAGGCGGGATGTAAATAACCCATGCTCAGTTGAACGCGACGAAAGATGGCTATTGGAATCGATATCCTTGATACAAAATACACAAGGCCACGCCTTGAATTGTGAGTTATTGTTCAACACAATGCTGTTCCCTTCCTGCCCCCTCGGATTATCGCTATCAAACCTGATTATGTGGGATGTTTTGACGCTGCTTGCGATCCATCATTGGCAAGGGTTTGATGTTGAGCTTTAATTCTTCGTCACTCTGCGGAAATAAAATCGGATTACAGTATATTATAGGCTTTTCGCTGAAGTCATAGGACGGAACGAACCATTGCAATAGAGAACAGGCTTTTGATATGTTATCAAGATTATCGTACCGCATATAATTGGATTACGCTTTATAAGATATTTTGGATCATCCAATCTGATTGTTTCATTGTATTTTTCATTGAAAATTGTGTCTGCTGTAGCCAATTTTCACTTAATCCGATAAAATGACGGATGATCTTAGAAATTCATTCCACTGGATCCGAACGCAGATCGAGGATGAAAGTAAACGCATTGGGATCATGTTTTCTCTTATTATGGCTGACGCTTGGTCGGTGTGAACGTGTTGTCGTCGTTGCGTAGTCAGGTGATACAGTCAAACCTGTGTTAGCGGCCATCTCTATAGAGCAGCCACTTGTGTATAGAGGCCGCTCTTCATAACCCTAAAATGACACTTTCTATAGAAATCAGTCTGGACAGAAAGGCCATCTGTCTATAAAGGTCATTTTCCTTAGGTCCCAAAAGTGACCTTTATAGACAGGTTCAATGTAGTAAGAAAATGTAGCTGGGTGTCATCTTGCAATTATCCGCTTTGCTGTCTGTACTTCATTAAGTCTAGAACTCTTTCTGACATGTATCCTATGCTGTGTCTCATAGGTATTTCTTGTAAATCTGTCATCTCACTCTTTCATGGGACCAGCAACATGTGTGGCAAATACACTCATACATATACAGTCAAACCTGTATTAGCGGCCACCTCTATAGAGCAGTCACCTGTGTATAAAGGTCACTCTTCTTAATCCCAAAATGCACTTTCATACTTATGTTGTGGCCGTGTAGCACAGCCTGGTTCGCACAATCCCCTGCCTCACTATAAATGCCTCTTTTGCGTGAGGAATAATGTCAGCGACTTGATTGATTGAGCAAGACACATATATATTTCTCTTCTCTGAGTGTTGAGTAACAGTAAGCCACTGACCACGGAGGAAACCAGGATTACTATAAAGTGAAACCTGTCTATATAATGGTCACCTCTGGGACCTGAGATAAATGACCGATGGCGTGACCCCCCAGGTCGATTTCTATAGAAGTGTCATTTTGTGGTTACGAAGAGTGGCCTTTATACACAGGTGGCTACTCTGTGGAGGTGACCGCTATTACAGGTTTGACTGTACAGGCATATATCTATATCTATATTTCACAAACGTTTGTCTGTATGTTTGTTTGTTTGTCTGTGTGATTAAAACCCGGCACCTGCCACTCATTAGCAAGTACAGATTTGACTAGCTCTAAGATAACAACAAGGCTTTGGTTGTGCACGGTTTTTGAAACACACCGCACAGCGCCAACGCTCGAACCAGGTCAGAGTTGAATAACGCAAATTGGGGCAGAATCTAACGGAGCTGTTTTTGAGAAGGACGAGCTATGTTTTCTACAAGTTTGACGAAATTATCGCTGTGGAATGGGCACCTTAGAAAGATGGTAATCTATGCTCCTCCCATATCACATAAGTTATCAGGTGGTTATTTAAAACTGACGGGAACATAACATAGTGGTCGTTCTATAATACAGGTGGCCAGGGGCGGCGCCAGGGGTGGACGCGTCCCCACCAGTTGAATTTTCGATGGAGTTTTCAATTCTGGAGGATTTTGGAGGCGTCGTAACTACACCCAGTAAGCCATTGTTTAGCATATCGAACGAGACGAGAGAGAAGCAATATTGTTTGAAAACGTCATCCAGATGAAAGCAATTTGCAAAATTCTGAGGGATATTGACAAAAATGTCCGCGCTGCCCTGGACCCTCATAACAGTGCAAAAGTGACCCCCCAGCTGTAGTTCCAATCAACTCTGGTCATTGCTGAAAAGGGATTCTCCAAAACTTGGTTTTGTCCCCTCTAGATATTCTAGGCTGATGCCGCTACTGCGAGGTGGCTGTTTGCCACAGGTGGTCAGATGATCACAAACCTGTTGGAAGAATTCGTCAAAGACTTTTGTGACAGACTGCTGTTGGATTGGCCATGACTTTGCCGCAGCGCACAGGTCACAGGCCGTCATCAATAGTGAGCGTAGACGCTGCCTAAAACAGGCGCAGTAAAAGATACACATAATCAAGTTGAGCAAGCACAGTAGAGCGGCGATTGGCTATAGTCCAAACTGCCTTGAGAGATCACCTGCCTTTAAGGACCACCTGTCTTAAGAGACCACTTTCCTTAAGAGAACAATTGCCTTACGAGACCACGAACACCTGACTTAAGAGATCGCTTTTGGCAAGAGTCAAGAGACTCTGTGTACCTTGTATTACGTGACCACTAATGCTAATACATAATTTCTCTGTTATCTCCAAAGTCCCCCGGGTGGTGGTGCAAGACAGGTTCAAAGACGACTTCACGTGATTACTTACTGGGAAATCCCCAAGCTCAGCATCTACTGAATAAGTAGACTTTAAACTAATTTGATTAGGTCAAACTTCAACTTAAGCAGACAGCCGGATACATTTATAATTGAGTGATCTGGGCAACAATTCCATGTAAAACTAACCTGTGAGCTCGCATATTCCAATCAAAACAATTAGTCGTCAGAAGCTCAGACAAAACAGCTCTGTTCTCAAAGAATGTCACCAAATCTGTTGCGAGAATGTTCTCTTCAATCTCAGTAATAACCTAACAAAAGGAAGGGAAGAATTCATCTCAAGTTATTCTACTCAAAGGAGATTGTATAAAATAAACAAAACAAACGAAAAACTAAACAAGAAAAAAAAGAAAATCAAAGTATGGTACAGTGAAACCTGTCTATAATGGTCACTTTTCGAACCTGAGGAAAATGACCTTTATAGACAGGTGGCCTTTCTGTTCAGGTTGAATTGTAAAGAAAGCGTCATTTGGAGTTATGAAGAGTGGCCTTTATGCACATGTTGCTGCTTTATTGAGGTGGCCGCTAATACAGGTTTAACTCTATAGAAAATTGATTTCCAAGCAATAAATAATCCACATGTAATTTGTGTTGTTTGACTTAACTTTGGACCCCCGTGGTTTAGACAGCCAGGTGTCAGGTGGTTACTTACGACATGCTGCGGTTGCTAATGACATGGTCTCTTAATGAAAGGTGATAACTGAAGATAAGTTC
The DNA here is from genome assembly GCA_900245855.1 of Calvadosia cruxmelitensis. Lineage (NCBI taxonomy): Eukaryota > Metazoa > Cnidaria > Staurozoa > Stauromedusae > Kishinouyeidae > Calvadosia > Calvadosia cruxmelitensis. The sequence goes on from OFHS01001007.1 coordinate 20,925, forward strand.
CGATGCAGTTACCAAGGGTACAATTATAGCGTCACAGCAGCATGCATTTCATGTCCAATTGAATTGATTGTGCCTCACAATCTTAATGAATTCTGTTGACCGAGTTGTGTCTTCTACATAACAAATGATAGATAGGAATGCTGCCTGATTTAATCTAATCCAACCCAATCTAATCTAATCCAATCTAGTCTGAAGTAGGGATGAGCCGATAAATCATATCCGTATTTGTATCCGCCGATATATCAGCAATATTTTTATATCGGTTATATGCCCGATATAGTAACAGCCTATCGGCCGATAGCCGACATAGAATTCTGTATAATTCATTTGGGAAAACGATAATGTATGCAGCATTCACCGGCGTTATCAAGCCATTTACATTTAGAATGTGACCTCAACGTACGTTCCTAGCGAGAGCGGTTGAGTTTTGACTCGCCGGCTAGTTTCTGAATACTTTGGCCGCTTCAACACGGCAGCCTTGTGATGAAACAGTCCAAAATTTGTCGCATGTTGCATTAGCAGAATCAAAGAAAATCATCAGCCTTCTAATAGTATTATTGACCTGGAGTTCATTTGTCAGAGAATCACTTGGTTTCTCACATAAAACTTGCGACTTCCCTATTGTCTTGCCGAGATGGCTTCACTTGACTCGTAATTTCAATTGGACGGCTCTCGGTGAGTTATGATCAAAATCTTCCTCATCAATCCTGTCTTCAGTCAATCAGATTCTCGGTTATCATGAAATGAAATGCAAAGCTATAATTTGGTAGCTATTTTTCAGTTATGCATTGTTTGACTTCGCTTTTGGAAAGTTACGGCTTTATATCGGTATCGGTATCGGCCGATAATTACTTTTATCGGTAGCCGATATATCGTATCGGTATATCGGCAAAAATCTCTATCGGCTCATCCCTAATCTGAAGTTCTGAACCCAATAAGTTGTCATTCTTATCAAAGTGATAGAGCTGAAGTAAAGTGTAGTCTACCAGTCTTAGGCTCAATGAAAAGCCATGTATACATAGGCACTTTCTCACTCTACGTTTATGTCCAGTTCGTTGAGACGTTGCAAAGAGAAGTGGTGGATTGACTACTTTAGCTTTGTAGTTCGCTACAATTATAACTACTCTCTAAAAATGTAGTTCGCTACAACTACAACTACACGAGAAATAATGCAGTTAGCTACAACTACTTGCTACTTCTCCCGAAAAGTAGCTAACTACTTCGCTACTGACTACTTTCATTTTCTTAAAAAGTCAATCAGAAACAAGAATTTTGGGTTTTCATCTTTATTCACAACATATACAACTTGTTATGCGAACAAGACTCCAATCATTGGCATTATCATGCTACTTTTAAGCCAAATCTATAGTTTTAGTGGGCAGTATTGTGTCAACTATCAAGCCGTTTTCAGGAAACACTGTGCTACCGTCTCAAAATTTTCATAATCCAGATGCTAATGGATGTGGAGAAAGTAGCTAAAGTGATTATCCTAAATCAAAAAGTAGTTCGCTAAAAACTACACTTCTTTCGTTAAAAAGTAGTTCGCTACAGCTGCAACTATTTTTTAAAAAATGTAGTCAAAACTACTTCGCTACACAGGAAAGTAGTTTGCTACAAGTAGCTAACTACTTGTAGTTCGCTACTTCCACCACTGGCAAAGAGCAATTGAATTTGAACATAATATTATCTGCATTTTGTTTGGCATTAATTTGCCTGCGTTGAATTGTTAATAAATTTAAGAGTGTAACACATTAAATATCTTTCTCCTTATCAAATCCTTTTAAAATAAAAATGCAAGGATGTATTGTGAGGGATTTATAACGACATCGTATTACTAACCTGTTTCTTGTCATATTTTGACAGACCGTCCAGTATGCCAAATTCTGTTTGCTGTCAATGAAACAAGAGAAAACCTCCTAGTACAACATTTTAAAACGAAACAAATCTTGGACGAAATATTGATTAAAACCAATTTCAAAAGACACATTGCTGTCTTGATAAGAGAGGTAACGTGTCACTCAAATGGCACTCCATGCATGTCATCCAGATGTATTGAATTGTCAGTTGTCATTCTTTCGTCAGCTGTGTCTGATTGTAATTCGCTGCATAGTTTTGGTAACAACGGCATCAAAAGAAAAAGGCATGGCCTATTTATATTTACAATATTAGTGTGTCATACAACGTAAAGTAGATAGAGCCACAGTAACAATGTAGCATGTTAAACTACGAATTAGCCAAGAGTGCTGAATTATAGCAATTCCAGACAAGGGATACCACAATATTAACGCGGATGGTGGAAGTCGTTATAATCACTCCTGAGAAACCTTCACTGTAGCGTGGAGACACAAACCACACAAAGTCAACCAAAGTCTTAATCTCTTGCTGAAGGGCTACCCTCTACCAATCAAGGGGAGCCTCTTTCTTGCAGTATACATTACTGATACAAGACTACTTCAATGCTCAGAATAACAATTTTAATCATATAATTGCATTCATCCTCCTATGTGAGATCAAAGCAACAAGTACAGTCAAACCTGTATTAGCAGCCACCTCTATAGAGCAGCCACCTGTTTATAAAGGCCACTCTTCATAATCTCAAAATGACACTTTCTATAGAAATCAACCTGGACAGAAAGGCCACCTGTCTATAAAGGACATTTTTCTTAGGTCCCAAAGGTGACCGTTATAGACAGGTTTCACGGTATTCTGTAATTCTCCATACAAGAGAAGATAGAGAGGAAATCAAAAGTGGTCGTGTCTAGTAGCTGCAATTTACCAACCTCCAGTATGAACATAGTCATGTAGAAATGATGCCGTTCCAGACATGAGTCTCTGTACAGAAGGCCAATGGGTGTCTTTGTTATCAACATGAAGGCGTTGTTCTTGCCGGAATGGTCGAGATCGTGACACACACTAGCAATGACCAGGGACAATTTCTAAATGTAAAAACACATAATAGAGAGTTAGCACCGTGCCGATGACACGACGGCAAGGTAATGTGACAGGAGACTCCTCCCAATTTTGTGGAAGTCAGCCGTCGTTGGTGAAAAAATTAGCTTTGAATAGATTCAAATAGTCGTGGTTTGAACAGCATTCCTAGGCACATCCAGTTATGTTTTATCCAAGATTTCTTATTATGATGGTCAATTTCACGGATTGTTCTTTGCTGCCAAAATTGTTGATTTTAACTCAAGGCCATGTATAATTGTGTATCTCAAATGCGTTAAAACTAAACTTTGCTGATTGATGAGATGACAGACTGGTATGCCCTACCTCTATGGGTGTCAGTTTGTCTGTCTGTCTCACAATGGCATTCATCATATGCGCAACAGAGAAAGCATGCGACCAATTGTGATAACTCATCGAACGATAGAGGTTCTTTGTCATCAACGTAAACTGAGCAATCCCATGCATGGGAACACTAAAATGAAAGAAAAAATCAGTTGTAAGTTGATGGTTTGATGTGAGGCAAACAGAGGTGATAACACAGTGAGTGGCATTTTGCCAACAGTTTCAAGCAGAAAGAGATTTTCTCTACAAAACACACACAATATTATCCAATATACCTTTACAACACATGACCAATAAACTAGCTCTGACCTTTGGCACTAGCACAAACATCATGCAAAACATGTAAGACTGTGATGCCACAAGACATTTGACACCTTACACGCCTGACTAGCAACCATGCATACTAACCACTAGAGCACACTGATTTCAGTCATGCTGCTGATTCAAGAATGCACATGCCTCAAAAGGCATTAAAATATCCAAGGCATGTCTGACGATTTTTGAACAAGTTGAATTTTTGGGAGCAATCGGGAGTGCATTAGGGGTGCAATGCATTGAGACGCTTCCTATTCAAATGGGAGCTAGGCTTAAAGTGCATTAAAGATGTTAAAACAACAAATTTAGGGAAAACAGCAATTAGGTTATAAACGAGATCACCTTATACAAGGTAATATATGGTACACATTGGAATGTGGTATTGCAGTTTTAAAAAATGTCAACAAATGTCACTACAAGAGTGTCAAATAGGAGCTAAGGGCAAAGGAGGCATCTCAACACAATGAAATGCAACAAAACACCCAATACACAATGAATTATAAGGCTAACCTCAGCTGACATTGCGATGTACAATCCCTCAGAATATGCATAAAGATATTGACAGAGACATCAGGACGGCAATACGGACTGAATTTGGAGCTGTAACAGGAAAAATACCGTTAATGACGAAGGGCAGTTCTATTGCGTATTGGGATGTAAGTATTTTGATGGAGGTAATTTCAAGCTGAAATTGACAGTTTTGACAGCCAAGAACAATACTAGAAATTGACCATCATGGAAAAGAGTACTGGGGAATGTGATTTGAACAGAGCACTTCCTGGCGTCTTCACCTGTGGCAGAGGTCAACTTGCTTACCGGCATATATTGAAATGCAATAGGTCTACAAGTGCATTTGATGGATTAACAAACAAGTCGAATGCTGACAAAGCAAAATGGGAAACAAATACCTTCCATAGTCGATTGGGAGAGTAGCTGTGTCAAAACGTCTCATTACATCCTTGATTTTACCATCGTCTGGAAGGGCATGATAAGCTACAATATCTTTCAGGGCTTGGATTTCGTAGTTCAAACTCCATAGCTTCTCATTCACCTAAAAGATTCAACAGTGCTATTAATAGTGAGCTTGAGTAGTCCTGTAGAAATTCTACTAGTTCAAGCTTCAACTGACAAGCTCTATGAAAGTAGCTGACAGCAAAAAAGCATTATTTCCTTCCGGGACCAGAATAACATTGGTGATAAACATTATTCCTGCTAAATTGAGAGCAAATTATGCAACGACTACAGATTTGTTTCAATTTTTTATCTGGATTTCTCAAGCTCATTGTTCCAGAAAATATTCAGCAGGTTAAGCCACCTGGTCTGGCATAGCGTGTGTACATGGGAAAATGGCATTTGGCGTTTCTGATAGTATAATATAAATCAGCTAAGAATGCTACCATATATGGCATATTTCATGGAACAGTTTGCTTTGTTAGATGAACAACAAGAATCAGTTCCTTACCATTCTACAACGCAGTGCCAAACCACAGCAGCCAGCAAACATTTTCAACAGCTCAACATCTAGAAAGCGACAACAACCGGATATATGAACAGAATTCTGCACATTGTATCGGAATGATAATCTGATTAAACAGTAATAGCAATGATTATGGAGGTACCGGTATATCATTAACGAATCATCAATCATCAACTTATCAATTGCAGGTTGGTTCAATTTCGATAATAAAACTAAAGAGGCCATGAAAAAGTCGCGGAAATCCACTGTGTCAGATGAATCAGTCAACAATAGTAAACCAATCGTTGTATTCCTGAAAAGCAGTACCACAGATAACCGCGTATAAGCCAAATTTCTAGCACAAAATTATCTGTTCAAAGATGTCACCTCCGCTTATACAGTGAAACCTGTCTATAAAAGTCACCATTTGGACCTGAAGAAAATGACTTTATTAGACAGGTCTGTTCAGGTTGGCTTCTATAGAAAGTATCATTTTGGGGTTATGAAGAGTGGCCTTTAAACACATGTAGCTGCTCTATAGAGGTGGTTGCTAACATCGGTTTGACTGTACATAATATACAAGTGCGCCTGTTTTGAGTGCATTAAATGGGCTAAAATGATCCCGAATTTAGGGGGAACTGGGGATCAACTTCTATGCAAGATCGGACTCAAACGTACGGTATGGGTGTAAAAAAATTGACATGACACACAGATCATGACAATGCTTACCAAATTCCGTAAAATTACCATCCAATTTGTTTATCATCTGAAGGACACCAAGAACACTGAAGAGAAATCGAAGAAGTCTCATAGCGTGCAACAGTGAGAACAGTAATTGGCCAAATGATATGCCAAGTGCAGATCCAATGCAATGCAGGATACTTGCAGTATTTTGATGCTCATGATTTCAAACTGAAATCGACAATTTTGACAGATAAGAACAATCCTTGAAATTGATCATCATAGAAAAGAGTAACTGTCACTGGTGAATCGCTTTAATAAAGCAATTTATTAACACTATCATCTTTGGCAGAGGTCAACGTTGTTGTATATCGAGATTAAATGGGACTGTAATTGGCGGATTAATTATCTCATGATAGAGGAATTACACCCTAATTACACACGGCACTGAAAAGAAAATACCGGAGAGCAGTCTGCACAATAGGAAATGAAACAACTGTCTGCATTTCCAACAACTGTCTGCATTTCCAAACACACTGCAATGTGCCAAAGACAGTTTAAGAGCATTTTGGGTTGAGTTAGTTGATCTCTGCCACATATTATGACACCAGGGAATTTCATTGTTTGACGTGCATTTGGCCATATATAAGGATATATATTCTTATAAATAGCAGTCAATTTCAAGGATTGTTCTTGCTTGTCAGTTATCGAGTTTTGATTGTCGACTTGAGACCAGGTTACATAAATTTTGATTAGACGAAATAGTTTGGTTATGATGAACTGTGTCATAAAGATTTCAAAACCCGCGCTTCTTATGTCTTATTACCACAATGAAAAAAAGTTGTGACTTGAGGAAGAGAGCCTCCAGATACTTTAAGCATCAAACAGAATGTAAACTCAAAGAATACTTTTGTATCGAGCTGGGATTTGAACCCGCATCCCCCGGCTCCAGAGTCAAGTTACTTGCCAATTAGACCATCGGCCCTCACAAACACACAACACAAATTCTGCCGCTTACACAGAATAATCTTATAACTTACTTGTCGTCACAAATAACAGGTATGCATAAAATGCTTCTTGTTGTGTATCCCGTCTTGGCATCAATGGAACGATTGAAGCGAGGATCGTCATAAGCATCTGCAATATTCACAACCTCCCTTGTTGATGCAACGTGACCAGCAATGCCTTGCGATAACGGAAACCTGAAAGGAGCATACAGTGAAACCTGTCTATAATGGTCACCTTTGGGAACGGAGGAGAATGACCTTTATAGACAGGTGGCTTTTCTGTCCAGGTTGATTTCTATGGAAAGTGTCATTTTGGGGTTATAAAGAGTGGCCTTTATACACAGGTGGCTCCTCTATAGAAGTGGCCGCTAATACAGGTTTGACTGTAATGGAAACAGGACAACTTATCATCCAGTCATGATCGGCAGCTACATGCTCATGGTGATGTTAAAATAGCTTAATAATTTGGGACATTGAATGAGGTTAATTAATTATCAAGAAAAATGCATATAAAAAATCTGTGACAAACCGTGTGAAAATCCTGTGAAAAGTTTGCGAAATCCATGTGAAAATTCTGTATAAAGCGTGTCAATCCATGCGAAATCCTGTGAAAACTGTGTGAACGCCATGCACAAAGGGAATTTTCCCTTTTTTCAAATTCACATTCTTTTTCAAATGGTGCTTGTTGTTTCACATGGTTTTCACACATTTTTGGATTCATAGTGTATGTCAAACGGCATCCAACCAGTGGGAACATTCTGCTCCATGAAAAAAAGTTATTTGTAACTTAATGGATTTCAGAATAAAGTCAACAACAACAACAACAACAAAATTAAAGAACACTAGGTCATTACAGGATTGGATAGTAAACTTGTTCAACTGAATATCAAAATGTTTAACAAGTAATAATCCATAAACAGTGAAACCTGTCTATAATGGTCACCTTTTGGACCTGAGGAAAATGACTTTATAGACAGGTGGCCTATCTGTCCAGGTTGATTTCTATAGAAAAGTGTTATTTTGGGATTATGAACAGTAGACTTTATACACAGGTGGCTGCTTTATAGAGGTGGCCGCTAATACAGGTTTGACTGTACTTTTATGATATAAGAAAACATTGTCTAACCTGATTTCTCGTCTTCCACCCTCAGCATTGCCGTTTGGACTTTTAGCTCCTTCATCGAATAACGAAGAGTAAAGCTCACATCGATCTACATCAACCAAGAAGACTGAACAACGGTCAGCCTTCACCAATCCTTTTGCAAACAGCTGAATCAAAAGAAGCAAACAATGACTAACAAAGAAGAAAGATGAACATAATGGTAAAAGACAAAAAGAATCACAAATGGTCCTTTGAGTAGCTACCTGCTCATTGTTTCCCTATAATAGAGTCAAACCTGTATTAGCGGCCACCTCTATAGAGCAGCCACCTGTGTATAAAGGCCACTATTTAAATATCTCATCATGCTGTAACAATCTCATAGCGGTGTTCGACATAGGATCTACTCATTCCAGGGCCGATATGAACGTGTTTTGTATCGACACCAATCTATCAATATATTAAACTTCATTGGCAATGATCAGGGCCGTTTTAACAAGTAGGCACTCAAAGCATGTGCTTTAGGCTCCAGTCTGGATAGGCCCTTCTTAATGTCAGATCAAATATTCAAATTCCCAGCATATTGAGATCTAGTGCAGTGTGCAATCAACTGCAGAGTGCTACTGAGTTATACAGTCAAACCTGTATTAGTGGCCACCTCTATAGAGCAGCCACCTGTGTATAAAGGCCATTCTTCATAACCCTGAAATGACACTTTCTATAGAAATCAACCTGTCTAGAAAGGTCACCTGTCTAGAAAGGTTATTTTCCTCAGGTCCCAGAGGTGACCGTTATAGACAGGTTTCACTGTACAGAGTTAATTGTTTCCAATTTGCTCTTCGTGAGCATTAGCAAAATCTTTGATAAGCCAATGGGTGGCTGAACATTTTAACAATAGTAAGTTTCGGGCTATTTAATATTTAAAATTAGGCCGCCTTGGGTAAAGTGCTTTAGGTCCTCTCAACTCTTAAAGCGGCACTGGCAATGATATACAGATATGCAAATCCATGAAATTAAAATTTAATGTGAATTGCGCTAAATGATAATGTAATAATGATATCGGATCTGATCAAAGCCATTTTCCCAGCCATCATATCGGATCGGACAAAATCAGAGCATATCGGCATTGGATTGGAGTAGGAAATATTCATATCGAACATCATGACCTTCTCATCAGGCATCGATGTATGCACCCACACTGCCAGTCAGTGTCCTCTGTTGATTAATATAGCTACAGTGAAGCCTGTCTATAACGGTCACCTTTGAGATCTGAAAAAGTGACCTCTAAAGACAGGTGGCCTTTCTGTCCAGGTTGATTTCTATAGAAAGTGTAATTTGGGGTTCTGAAGGGTGGCCTTTATACACAGGTGGCTGCTCTATAGTGGTGGCCTCTAATACAGGTTTGACTGTACANAATGACCGTTATAGACAGGTGACCTTTCTGTCCAGGTTGACTTCTATAGAAAGTGTAATTTGGGGTTCTGAAGGGTGGCCTTTATACACAGGTGGCTGCTCTATAGAGGTGGCCGCTAATACAGATTTGACTGTATCTTGTATTCGCAATGAGTCTCTTGCGGCTTGTGCTCATGAGCCTTTGGATGAATTAGTAATCTCATCTGTTCATCATACTAGCCACAATTACATCTACAGACCACCTTGTATTAATTATCGCCTGTGTGTACAGTATCTAGCGTTCAAATCAGATACTCCTTGCTCTAGATGCAGATACCATTAGACCGTATGTTACGACGCGCATAGTTTTTGGCCTTGATTCCAAAATGACAATGAATGTGCTGTGTCTCATGCCCAGTCCCTTAAGCTATCAGTATACCCTCGTGGGTGTGACTGCATAATTCACTTGTCATTGGATCTCAATAGAGACAGTCACAATAGGCGACAAGACTAAGAACTATGATTGGCTTAGTTTCTATCTTTGTTTTTTTGCTTTGTTTCAATTCCTCGGAGATCACGTAAGTCAACCTCTCATTGTTACTGCGTCATAAAATCATACAGTCCGCATGCTCGACCCGACATTTAGAGATTTTGACGTAGTAAAACCGTAACTTGAACATAAAATATCTTTCATCACAAATTCTATAACAAGAATAGGAATTCTTCATAAACACACAAATCTACTTAAACAAAGAAATCAATACAGTGAAACCTGTCTATAACAGTCACCTCTGGGGCCTGAGAAAATGGCTTTTATAGACAGGTGGCCTTTCTGTCCAGGTTGATTTCTATAGAAAGTGTCATAATGGGGTTATGAAGAGTGGTCTTTATACACAGGTGACTGCTCTATAGAGGTGGACGCTAATACAGGTTTGACTGTACATACCATAATTTGATGAATAACGCCATCTGTTGTCATCCCATCATCAAAAAGATTCCTGTAAACATCGAAAGAAATTGTGTTCACTGTTTGCCCGGAATCAGTAATCCAGTTTACACTGACACCAACTCATGGTGGTTCGTAAAAGTAAAGGCAGGTCCTGTTACCAGGACTGGTAAGTGAAGAGACGCAATCGCTGTTATAAAGGGAGACTGTTCGTACGGACTAGCAAGGGTGCATCAGCATACTCAGCTCAATGGCAGAGCAATGGACTGGCAATCCAGGGGTCGTGGGCTAGACTCCAACGGCAATGTTTAAGGTAGCATTGTAAAATGAAGGCCAACATAAATTAGCATAATTCAAATAATTAGAATAATGCAAATAATTAGCATAATGCAAATAGAAAATTATACAGCACTAAAGCTTTGGCATTCATGATTTAGATTATAAGTTTCTGTATATTTACGCTAAACGTGTAGTATCTAACAAAGTGCTACAGTCAAACACGTCCTAAGCAACCACACAAGGGACCAATGAAAACTGACCTCTAGTAGTCTTATGGTGAAATAGTGTTGTTTGAACTTCTAAGTGGTTTCTTGAATGTGATCTCTCAAGATAGGTGGAGTCTTCAAGAAAGTTGGTCTATCAAAACGATTGGTCTCTTAAGACAGGCGGTCTCTTTAGCCAGGTAGTTAAGGCCAGTGGTCTCTTTAGCCAGATAGGCTCTTAAGACCAAGACCAGTGGTCTCTTTAGCCAAGTAGTCTCTTAAGACCAGTGGTCTCTCAAAACAGGTGGTTCTTAACTCTTGAAGGAAGTGGTGTCATTAAGACAGTTGGTCTCTCAAAACGATTTGTCTGTTAAGACAGGCGGTCTCTTTATCCAGGTAGTCTCTTTAAAGACTAGTGGTCTTTCAAAACGATTGTTCTCCAGACAGACAGTCTCTTTAGACAGGTAGTCTTCTTAAATCTTATAAAACCAGTGGTCTCTTAAGACAGGTAGTCTCTTAAAATCAGTGGTTATCAAAAAGGTGGTCTTTCAAAACGATTGTTCTCCAGACAGACAGTCTCTTTAGACAGGTAGTCTTCTTAAATCTTATAAAACAAGTGGTCTCTTAAGACAGGTAGTCTTTCAAGGTAGTTGATCATTTAAGAC
>OFHS01001008.1:0-32236 GCA_900245855.1 Calvadosia cruxmelitensis
CACTGTGAAAGAAGGCAACTTGGTACCCTTACAGGGGTCAAAACGATTAATTTTAACATGATAAATCGGCTCAAAACGAATGATTTTCAGCAGGCAGCAAGTCTATAGATGTGATATTTCCGTGGACTGTGTCGAGATGGGTTCTGCCGTCTTACAAATGAGAACGGCAGCGTGGCTTTTTGGACTGTTTAAAAAAGAGAACATTCCCGTGTCAACTTTGTTGTAAAAACTTTCTTTGACTTTCGTGTGTCGATTCTCTGATTTCTGATGTCACGATTAAAAATTTTCCTAATGGCACTTTCTCATCGAGCCCTCCCAACTGCACATTTGAACTATTGTAGCAGGTGATCACGAACGCAATACAGTACAATTGCAGCCGCTCCGTGCAACTCCCAGAGCCCCAAAGAGGTCAAAGACGGCCGCAAGGCGCAAGCAGCTACCGCAAGCCGCAAAATCTTGCGCATCACTGAGCACAATCTTGCGCGTTAATTTGCAAAATCTTGCGCGTTTTTTACGCAAGATCTTGCACGTTTTATGCGCAAAATCCTGCGCGTTTTTTACGCAAAATCTTGTGCGTTAATGTATCAATCTTGCGCGTTTTCAGCGCAAAATCTTGCGCGCTACAGCTATGTTGCACACATTTTCTAGTTTGCTACGCATTTTGCAAATCTTGCGTTTTGTCCCTATTATAACGCCATAATCTTTTAAGAATCAGTCAAATGCTGAAGGTTGTTTTTACAACTTACTTCTGGGTTGATTTCAATGTTTCATATATTTGATATGCAAATGCTAATGTAACTTGCATTTATCTCCTTGTTCTTTTATAATATTGCAGAATGTTCCAATCACGTTAAACTTTGACGCACAACACTTTAAAGCTTCCCTTGCTCAACGAACATTGACTCGGCGTCGGAAGCCACAGACAAAGACGTTAATATCGGATGAACAGTCTTGGTTTCCAAAGTTACCAGAAGGTGTTGAGAGTAGTGACGATGAAGAACCAGAGAGGTGAGATGTGGATCAGTGTCACAGTGCTTGATTAATTAATATGAGATTGGGCGTACCATGACAACCAGAATGCCGAAACACATCAGTTCCAATATTTTTCATTCAACAGAAGTTATTTTAATTATAGGTTTTAACCTTTAGACTTAATAGGTTTTCTACACTCTTTAACTAAAGATTTGATTGATTGATTGATTGATTGATTGATTGATTGATTGAATCTGAACTTGAATCTGAACTTGTAGGGCCCAATAGTTTGTTGGTCAATGTGGCACATTGGAAATGGTTTGGACTTGCAGTTGGGCTTTGCGCATTGACTTCAACTTCTGGTCACTGACTGTCATAATAATTATCTGTTTTGCTTCCAGTGCTCCTTCTCCAGAGCCACCCAGGAGTCCAGTGTCTCGAGCCAGTCCCATGCGACCTCCGATGGGGATGCCAGGTGGACTCATGTCTGACCTTGGAAATATGCTGAAGAAGAGAGCGTCGCCAAAAGGAAAGGTTCGTCTGTTGCATCACTTCTCAATTGTGAATATCCGTCCTCTTCTCCTGACGTTTAAAGTCCTGTTTGATGCTTTCCTTTTGTTAATTTGCCAAGTGTATTTGATCTTTTTTGCTACATGTTGTCAAATGTCGCTAAATCGATCAGCGCATTCAGAAGTTGTCAACATGTTTGTACCCCAGACTGGCGATGAGAATTGTCTTGATTTCAAAGAACATGACATCGCAGGTGCATTTTTGAGCTTACCATAAATGCAAGTGCAACAATCGAAATAAAAGGTTTCACATTGTCACAACTTTTACTGTTAGGAAATATGCCCTGTGCTATAACAAATTCGCTTATGCAAGCTCAATGATTGTTGACAGCTATTGACTCAATAGATATATTATTGAATTGATTTGCAACTGCGAAATTACATCTGCAAATCTGAAAAGACAGAAATCCAGTACGCAGCATTGACGTCTGTGCCAGGTTTGGCAAACACCAACGGCATTTTGCGCAGTTTAAATTGGCATGCCAACTAAGACTCTGGGTAACAAAGCAACATTTTTGACAGGGTATTGAATAATGCATATCTTTTGAATATCTTTTTTTCCAAATGAAAAAGGCTTGTACAGTTGCATACTTTCCACTTTTGCTATCTGCAAGGAAGTACAGGTCTTATTGTGATAGAAGAAGTTTCTGCTCCAGGTTGCGACAGGCAAGTACTGGAGCAATACGAAACTGCAGACAAAGCGTTTCTGACAGTGACCAGGCAGAGTGTATGAACGTTTTGTTTTGTGAAGCATTTCAACCTGCTTGCAACATTGGCTGGAGTATGGCCTATGGCCAGTCTATGGAAGCTCCCCTGCTGCCATCTGTGTCGGTGGGTCTGTAAGTGCCCTCGAAACGCGTCCTCCGTTGAGCTCTTCTCCGCCGAGATCGTTACTTTTCTACACTTCCCTTTTACAAAAGTCTCAACAGGAAGGCCGTCTTCTCTGAATGGGAGCAATCACATACTCTCCTTCTCGACAGCGGCTTAGCTTTTCGCGTTTAAAATTCGACGTTTTCATTGCAGCTTCGCCATTTTGCTGTGTTTCTTCGCCGTTTATTCTTGCTGCGTGCACGGAACAATGGTTTTGACCTCGCGTGATCAAGCTGCGAGACCGAAAATGTGACCCTGGCTTCCGGTACGTCACGTTTCGGCGCAGACGTTTTGAAATCAGTGCGAAAAGCTGTGCAAAACACAACGAAAAGAGACCGCAGACTTGTAAACTGATGACGTATTTTGCGGAAACCAATGTGTGCATACGAAAACACGGAGCATGGCTGAATTACACAGTTTTTTAATCCGCAAGTCAAACAGCGAGCCTCCTAACCGTGGAGTACATGCTTACTTTGTAGATCTTGTAGCCTTGGGGTATGTGTCAAATGGCCCCCATGATGTCATTGCTTCATTTGTGAGTAGTTTCTCTTAGGACAACTTCATTATAAGTACAATACTGTGTAGTGGACATTACCTGCTACGAGGCAAAATAGAGAGAGAGAAAAGGCGGGCGAAGCCCGCCGTATAGGTGCGTTATCATTCGTCCATTTTATTCACCCTCAGCCTGATAGACTGAGATGCATTATGCTGAGTCCTGCGATTGACCCTGTAGTCTATATTTATAGATGGCATATTTGTCCAAGTCAGCAATCAGTCTAGCAAATAGCATCAAGATAGGAGAATGGTATGAAGAAGCAATCACTATGAATCCCAAAACATGCAAACACCATTTGAAAACCCATGTGAAATAGTATGCGAGTTTAAAAATAAAGGTAAAGCAAGTAAAAGGGCACTTTTCAAGTGGTGGAATGATAGCGATAGTTTTGCGAGATATCCATGGTCCTTATTAGCTTCTTTTGTGTTATAAAAGTTCAAACCGGAGTGCCTTTTAACATGCTTTTTACCTGTGAAGAGCCTGATTGCCTTGTCCGGATTGTATAACTGATGCAGGATAGTACAGAAATCTGATTGATGTTTGTTTGTAGAATGTTATGTCATGGCCATCTGTTTCCTTCATCTAGGAGCCATCTCCAGTAAAGGCAAAGACGCTGCCTGTCAAAACATCCGAGTCGTCAGTATTGAAAAAGACCCCAAAAGCCCCTGCAAGACCTGCTAAACCCTCGAAAGCGGTAGACCAGACGGATGGCAGCTCACCTGGTCGCAAGAAGCAAGCCATTCTTCCGCCGGTAGCTAAACCAAGAGCACAGAAGACCTTATCCTCTCCACAATCGGTCACGTCGGCTGCCCTAATTGAAAGTGCTCTTCTGAACAAGCGAGCAAGCAAAGAAGCGGATGACAAATCAGAGCAAGAAGCACCATCCTGGATGAAGGAGCTTGAGAGTAAGAAGAAACACCCTGTTGCAGCTCAGCCAATGCAAACGCCTGATGCTGAGAGTGGAGTCAAACCAGACTGGCTCAAGAAGTTGAAGGGCAAGAATAAAGACAACGTTAAAGAATCGCAGAACGTAGATGCAAATGAGAGCGGCACATCATCCAAGGCTAGATTGGATGTCGTTCAAATAGAAATTGCGAAGAAGGACGTTGACATGACGCCTGCTGACGTTGTGGTAGATATGTCAGTTCATGGAGTGAAACATGATGACGGTGTGGACATGTCAGTTCGCAGTGTGAAATATACTGACGGCATTGACTTGTCAGTTCATGGGGTGCGGCATGTGGCAGAGAAGCGCGAAGGAGAGATAGTTCACAGTGACAACATAGATGTCAAGAAGGTTAAGCTGGTCGATGTCACAGATGGTGCCAGAAAGCCATTGCCGACTGTTCCAAAGAAACCATACGCGACTAAACCAAAGCCAACTTCACCACGGACACCCCCTGCATCGCCAACAGGCAGCCCAGCTCAATCTGAGGGTATGATGGTTGATTCTTGTAGAACAGCAGACAAAGATGACGTAATGATGATCCATGATTCTGAAAAGAGTCACGATAAACTGACGTTTGAGTTGAGCAGCAAGATGGACGTGACGACGGATGTTGATCAAAACGAAGACAATCTGTTCTATGTTGCATCAGTTCAAGGTATCTCTGATGTCTCAGGTGACTACAACAATGCCCCGCTGGTCAACGTTGCTGATTCGCTTAATGCAAAGGAGAACAATATTTTGTCAGGTTTGAATGTGAATGAACTGAATGAGAAAAACAAACCAGAAGAGGAGAGTCCTTCAAGTGCTCAAAATATAACGGAGAACTTGATTAATTTTGATGAGCCAAAGGTAGATTCTGAAGCAGTGAATGACAATTCATTGGCCACTTTAACGACAGAGGAGAGTGGTGACATTCACCATGATAATGAGGCTAAGCCTGAACCCGCATCTGATGCAGTCCTCATCGGGGCAAAGTTTATTGGTGATAAGCAGGATGTAGAGCAGCTTGACAACGTTGCGAGCTCGTCGCTAGAACCCCACCTTGAACATCTTGACACAGAGCAATCAGAAGGAGTGCTGATACCTCTTGCCGAAGGGAAATTGGATTGCAATGACAACGATTCTTTAATTGAGTCGTGTGCGACACCATCACCACGTGAGGAGGATTCAGATTTAACGTTCCTTGATAAGGAGGAGCCTCCCCTCCTCAGGGAAAGTATCAAAATCAAAGAGAGTTTTATCCCTTCACTTTCTGAATCTCCTTTGTCAAGCTCATCTGCTTCATCGTTTACTGAGCTTGATGTGAAGCTAGAATCAACAACACAACAGTTAGCGATGCAAACTGAGGACTCGAAACAAGATCAGGATGCAAACAAACAAACCGAATTAGAATCAGATGTCACAGAGAGGCATGTTGTAGCTGAACTGGAGGAAGACAACCAACGAGGAAATCCTCTTTTCACAACAAGTAGTCTGGAGAGCACTGAAATGAGCAGTGACAAAGGGAAGGCATACCACATCCAAGCCGATAATGTGTCGTCAAATGACCAAAGTAAAGACATAGTGCCGTGTCTATTAGAGAATGTAATGTCAAAACAGGAGCAGATAGAAGATGATTTGCCTGAAGCACTGAATCACAAAGATCATTCTCATGTCGAGGGACTACAGGAAAACAGAGAGAAGGATCTATGTACAACTGAGAAAACATCATCTCCACCTCAGCTGTTGGATGATAACAATGAGCTGTTTACGTCTAGCAGAGAAATTAGCACCGAAGAAGAACCAACTCCAAATTTGTCAACGGAAGACGATCGGACCCTGCCACTGTCACCTGATGTAGAGTTGCACGAAGTCCCATCGACGGCAACGGAAACAACTGCACCAGAAAATATTAATGGCACCCTAGGCATTTCTGTGCTGCCACAAAGACCATTCAAGCTGACAACACGATACGATGAGCGCCTAAGTGAACCTGTGAAAAGATCTGGCTCAGGCAAACTGATTCGTGTCAATTCAATGGAAGCAGCGCCGGTCTCAAGGCCACGAGTTGTGATGAAACGCTGGTCGATGAATGAGAGCGCTCCACCGGATGAAAGTGAAGGGTCTTTAAGGGCGGATCCTTCTAAAGATGAGCCTATGGATGGTGACCTCTGGAATACCTCGGACAATATGTTTGAATCAACAAAGACAGCAGTCAATGGATCACAGCAAAAGGCATCGTCTCCAGGCAGCACCTCAAGTGGTGATGGAGACAGCAGGAGACGGTTAATCTCAGTGGAAGCAGGTACCATACAAGAGCCTATCTCTCGGCAAGGTCCAAAGGAATCATGCAAAGGGATCAAGTCGTCTCATTCAGATAGTAACAATTCAAAAGCTGAATTATATGAACAGCAACCTTGCACCGCTGCAGATGAAGACTCAGCACCTCCTCCTCGTCCGAAAAGTCCTTGTGAAAGTAGACCTCCTCCACCACGTAGGCCAAAGCCCCCTCCAAAACCAAGGAAGCTTTCATCTTCATCAGAATCTTCTGTTGAGGCTAAGGAACGACATTCAGAGATATTATCAATGCTCTCGTCACCACGGGATACCGATGTCCCAACAATGCAATCACGGCGAGAAAGTGTTACTGCCATGGACAAAGAAATCCCGAGTATGGTCAAATCGGCAAGGGCTTATCAGGCAAAACAAGCCATGCAGAAGCAAGGGCATCCTGCCAGTGTGCCACATTGGCAGAGAAAAGCCCACACCCTCCAATCTGCAGGTAGCTAAAACTAACAACAGATGTAATTGTTTGCAGTTTGCCATTCTTAATAACTTAATTCCAGTTGTACTTAGAGCTGAATTTGATGAGGTGGGGCTGTAGGCTCTGGTAGTCTCAAGGGGCTGTTGGCAGTTGTGTGTCTTTCTTAGGGGCCTGGGGCATGTCCCCCAAAGGAATTTTTATATATCTATCAGTCACTATCAAGGTTCATGCTGCGATTTCTTGATGAGTATTGCACCGTATAAATCACAGCAGTGTAATTTGCTCCGTGCAGGTGATGCCATCATGCGATAATCACAAAGATCTGACCTGGCTGGATTGCCGTGTGATGTCGCATGCCAATACATGGCTGCTCTGTTGATTTTCAGTTAATCAAAAGTTACAGATGAAGATTCATTGTCTTTCTCCTTTGTATTTCCTACAATGGTGTACTGTTGGTATCAAATTGAAATCTCACAACATTTTTACCAAAGCGAACAGAACGTAACATAAGCCAGTGAATCTTTAACCAGAAATCACAATCCAGTTAGCACTGTTGCCGACAGATAATCTAGCTTAACCTGGTTATGTTACTCAGCAACGGGAAAAGAGAACACAAATGCATTGGATAAGAACTATTTTGAGATGAAATTTGCGACAGACTTTCCATTTCACACAAGGCACCCACTTGGCAGCTGTGCAGCCTCCTGCATCTATGTTAATGTGCATGCAATGAATTTAATGAGGTGCGATATGGCACCCCGGAAATCGCACCTTTAGAGTACTGAAGTTGCAACTCAGACCTAGAATTGAAATTTCAATAACAGCCTGCTGACAGTGGAAATGTTTACGCTGTTATAGATAATTTTACAAGCTTTAAAATAGCCTGTTGCTTAGCAACGTAATGCCAGGTAACCCAACACTTGTGCCACTATAAGATGTGTCTGTTGTCCACTATCAGGTTTGACCAGGAACAGCAAGCCGGGTGTTCCACCAAAGCCCATGCCAAAACCAAAGGCAAAAGTACCCCCGCCTTCACCTTCTTTGACGGCGGCCCTGCAAAAGAAGCCGTGGAGTGAAACAGAGAAACTGGAACGGCAGGTAAGAATAGAAGATCCCCCAAGATGTGCAGCCAGTGATTTCAAGTGAGAGAAGGCTGAGCTGGGATGTCCACTGTGTGTTGTGCATTGACTGACATTGCTAATTTTATGTTAATTATCGCTTTTTCTTCTGGTCCTCAAGATGAAAACAAGAAGCCTCCCTCCGCAATCAAGTCACTCCTTGAAGGCCGTTCCGATTGAGACTGAGCCGATCGTCAGTGAAATCGATTTGAAGATTGCTGAATTTCGCCGACAGCGTGATGATGCTGATAAGTCCAAAGTCCTTCGTGTGCCTGCATTCATCAGGGAATTTGCTACAAAGACAAGAAGCCACAGTGCACCCACAGCAGGTAGGCTGGTTTGGATAGACAGTGGGTGGATCAATTATAGTATATTTATTTAGTTTATAGTATAATTTTAGAAGTATTATACAACAGCGTAAGAGTAATCCTATTATTCACACTCACACTGCAGTGACATGCTGGAATGATACGCACCATTTTTATAGTGCTTGACCGGCTGTGCTGTGCAGTGGCAGTGTTTGCTGTCTAGACCTACAGTAGGGTTTAGATTGCCAAATGTGTCCTGCAGAGACTAGAGGGGTCAGTGTGCATGCTCCCCCGCAAAATGTTTCTCTCTGCTATTCAAAACAAGCTGTGTCTTGGAATTCGGAGAGTGTTGTTGATGATTGCTAAGTATAAATTTGTCTCCATAAAATGCTCGCTCGGCTGAGTTTCCTAATTGCAAAATAAAACCTTCCCTAAATCCCCTGCAGCTGGTGCTTTGGCAACTGGTGCATCTTTTCAATTAGATTGTAACCCATTTGAGCTTCCCTTGCCAGATACGTCTAAGGCAACCAACTCACAGCAACAGGAACCAGATTGGCTGCTGCAGAGACGAAAACATGTTGATGGTATGGATACAGCAAAAGCCGGTGTTGTTTGTACTGAAATTTCTCTCAGGCCTTCCATTGTCTCCTATGTGTGGATGAGAGGCTATCTCTACATGGTATCTCTCTTTGTTGTTGTTTTCAGCTGTCACATGCGAAGATTCTGGAGCATAAAAAGTACTACGTTCTAACGCCACACTGTTGCTTTCAATCACGCGCAATGCAATCTAGTAGCCTTTGTTTATAGCGAGTCTGGAACAACTACCAACATCATTGCAGCCAATTGGTCATGATAGCAAGCAGCTTTGTCAAGAGCGGTCCATGTGCCGCACAATGCATGACTGTATAATAGATTTGGTTCTTTAGGGGGTCGGACAATAGTAGCAGATATTTCTAAGGATCCTTGGCGAATTATGGTCTAATTCTTGAATCTTTTTTATTGAATATTGAAATGTTATCTCAATTTAATGTTTGTTTGGTGCTTTCTGGGTCTTGTGTGTCTGTGGCTCATTTCAGTGCCACGGCTGAGCCACCTAATCTCATCGTCTGCATGTTTGAGATTCGGTATCAATTGTACACGTTAACAAAATCTTCAACTTGCATCTTTGGAGAGAAAATTCACCTGCAAAGGCTTACTTTGAGTCAAACAATTTAGATTCTACTTACAAAGAAATGCGCTGCCTTTAGGATGTGATGAGCGCTACAATTTACTTCGACAAACGTATCAGAGATACCAGAAGAGAAACGAGTATTTGAACTTCCTTACTGTTGTGTTTTAATTGAAGATAATTTATAAAATGTCTACTTACAACAAAATGGATTGACAGATTCCATTGTTAATGAAATTGGCACAACGACTACAATTGCAAGTCATTTTCATAATAATAAATTTATCAGCAAACATTTCAAACGTTGCAATTTGTCATCTAAAATATTAAAATTATCGACAAGGGAACTGAGAACATCTCAAATGAACGATAGCTCATAGCCACGTGCATTTGACAATTGCTAGGCAACATGGATCTGTTCTGTCAGTCATAGTTACAGTGCTTGCAATCCTTGCCATTCCTTTTCGCTCGCGATGCCTTGCCATCAGCCTACTCAGCTTACTAGTTTGTTCTTCACAAGCGATCTGATGTTCTCGTAGAATTTCAGTCTCGTAATTGCTTTCTTGGCTTCCGTCAAGTCGTCTGCAAGAACGATCAGTCCAATAATTGTTACAATCAGTTACAATTATGTAATATTTGATCTCTGTAGCAACTTCCTGGAGACAACATAATTATTGCAAGTGGAAGGAACCTGCCGACTCACCCCGTCGAAATGCTTCTGATGCATCGTCAATGCATTCTTGAATTTGAACTGAAATAGATTACCACCTCTAGATGATGATCATAATCTGTCAATAATAGCCTGGCAAATATCAGTAGAACTAGCCACTGGTGTCAGCCAGCAGCATTCCAGATTAATACAATAATTATTATGGCAAGGCCAATGAAGGACCTATTTAGTAGGCACAATTGCCAACAACTATCACCTGGGGGGAAAATCAACATACATGGAGTCCACATCTCATGAATTGAAATTGACCAAGTGCAGTCTCAATGCATTTTGGGATTCATTCTAGTTGACCTCTGCCCTATTTCAAGACTCCAGAAAATTGCTTTGTTTGAAACACTTTCAACCGTACTCTTTGCCATGATAGTCAATTTCAAGGATTGTTCTTTGTTGTCAAAATTGTCGATTTCAACTCAAAACACATGGCTATAGTAGCTTAAGTCCCAAAATGCATCAGGACTGCACTTGGACAATTGCTTTTGCACAGCATCAAGTCACTCGATGGCCTGCGATAGCAGGTGGTGGTCCAAGGGACAGCGCATTAGAAGATGGAGCATTGACTTTTTCTCGTGTCTCAACTATCAAAATCAATGATATGATTTTGAAATGGTTGAGCTATAAAATACTCCGAGCACGTAAACACTGAACAATGAGGATAAAGACTGTTAACGATGCCAGTAATCAGTAGATGCTGGGTCATGGGCTCTGTGACAATTGCCCCGCCTTGCCCCTCTCCCCTGTCCTGTGTCACTGCTTCCAATCATCTCTAAAGGTGCAGATAATGAAACACACATCTGCCAATGAGCCTACTGCTCTTGTCAAAACACTTCAACTTGCAAGGTTGCACATAATCTTACCATCATTCTCTCTCTGGAAAGTTGTCAATTCCTCTCCGCCAGCAATCTCATCCAAACGCTCATTGGTCTCCATGATCTCCGCAAGGAACTCACCACCAGATTCTGTTTTTCCTTCTTCAAACCCATGTTGGCGTAAATGAAGCTGCAGACAAAACAAAGCAAGGAATGTAGCTAAACTAGCTCTGCCATTCCAAGGCAACTTCTTGCTTTCAGTTGATCCATTGTTTGTTACGCCACTACAGAGATGTCACAAACCCGCAGGCAGGGCTGTAAATACTCACTACAAAAGTAACGCGTTACTCATACTCACTACTTTTTCAGTAACTTTGACTGGTAATTAGTTACTTTTTCTTAAAAGTAGTGGATTGGTAATTAATTACCTTTTCTTAAAAAGTAGTGGGTTGGTAATTAATTACTTTTTCTTAAAAGGTAATGGATTGGTAATTAATTACTTTTTTGAGTAACGCACTACTTTTTCAAAACAGCCAATTAAAAATTACTATTGTATATAAATATAATTTTGTTGCTTTAGAACTGCATTAGTCATGGCCATTCCACGGCATCAAGATCAGATCACACGTCTTTGTTGTCAGATTTATCTTGTTGAATTTCTTTTGGCTTTGTGAGCTGAGCTGCAATCTGAAAGCTGAAACGCTGTTGAGTGTCGTTGACTTCAACTTGCAAGCCAACCACGATTAGGATAGCTCGTTGCGGAAGAACTTTTACATCTAACCGGCCTTCATTGTTGCCCTCCCAGGATTATCTGGACGTGATTAAATTTCTGAGTGAAAAATCAATTCCACTTAGCAGCAACCTTTTCTCAAAGGTTCTTCAAATAAGCACTGTTCATGTGTTTTGACTCGTGAGCCGTTGAACTGGCAAATGTCTACACAGAAGTAGGAAACTTGCTTTACTTACACAACAGAAAGCAAAACTCAGTAACAGAATTTTGGCTTCAAAAATCAGTTAGCCAGTCTAGTAATAATTTGCAATTGTGATTATTGTGAAGACCCATTTTGTTGCAGCTTTTTTAAAAAAAGTAATTAGTAATTTGATTGCAAATTACTTTTCTTTTGGAGTAATTTTTCGCTAGTAATAAATGACTTTCGATTTCAAGTAATTGACACCAGGAATTAATTACTTTCCAATCCAAGTAATTTGGTAGTAATTAATTACTGATGCACGAGTAATTTTACAGCCCTGCCCGCAGGACAAAACACCACTTGTAAGATCTGGTTTTCTGTTTTTATCATATAAATATCTATTGTTAGACGGATTTGAAATCTGTGACATAAGCACTGGCTATGACCATCATACCTTGTCATGCACTGCAAGACAAATCCAGCACAGAATACATCCAATTTACACTCTGGATTCTGGTACAGTCAAGCCTGTATTAGCTGCCACCTCTATAGAGCAGCCACCTGTGTATAAAGGCCATTCTGCATAACCCCAAAATGACATATCCTATAAAAATCAACCTGTCCAGAAAGGTCACCTGTCTATAAAGGTCATTTTCCTCAGTTACCAAAGGTGACCATTATAGACAGGTTCAACTGTATACATTTTCCGTTCCATATTGGAGCTTAGACAGGACCAACCTGCACATGCTGACAAAAAGTGCATTCCACTCGGCATCAACAAATCCTGTAAATTGTAATTCATGAGCTTCATGAAGATAGTACAATGAAACCTGTCTGTAATGGTCACCATTAGGACGTGAGGAAAATTATGACCTTTACAGACAGGTGGCCTTTCTGTCCAGGTTGACGTCTTCAGAAAGTGTTATTTCGGGGTTATAAAGGGTGGCTGCTCTATAGAAGTGGCCGCTAACACAGGTTTGACTGTAGGTCTACCGGCATTACTGGATCTTACCAGGTATTCTCCCCTTGACAATGGGTCAAGCAGCGTCTTATAAGCCATGTTGACCCTTGCTGAGTGCTGTGCTGAATAATCTCCTTCAAGCTAAATCGAGAGAATACAATGTCAATCAACATATCAATTCAAAGCATTGGCAGCCGTTCGTATTAACCACCAGCATGAGATTCAATGCCATCATTTCTTCTACATAGTAATGTCAACTTAATCCACTCTTTAGTTGGCTAAAAAATGACAATGAAACCTGTCTATAATGGTCACATTTGGGACCTGAAGGAAATGACAGGTGGCCTCTCTATCCAGGTTGATTCCTATAGGAAGTGTCATTCTGGGGTCATGAAGAGTTACCTTTATACACATGTGGCCGCTAATACAGGTTTGACTGTAATAACTAGGATTACCAATAAGAATCACAGATCAGTAGGATAATTGATCTTCTTCATAATGAATTAATAAATCAGAGCACTTCTACGTTAATTGAACATGCAATTTATGATAGAACAACAGTCAATATAATTGCGTCGTTCGTTAGCAAGCGACCATTGTAGCGCCAACAATCACCTTGGATGTCTGGCTGAATTTGTCAGGGTGCAATCGTGATTGCATGGAGCGGAATGTTGCTGTCAGAATGTTACTGTTGATATCAAAAGATTCTTCGCTGAAAAGCAAAATGGAAAAGTGAAACCACAACGCAGTTAAAAAGCCAACACTGACAAATTGACGACAATATCTCACTCAGTAATTTTGTCACACCAGAATATCAAGGCTGCTGCAAATTACGAATACTTTTAGAACTGTCCTGAGCGTTATCACAGACTTAGCTCTGTGTGTGTGTTGGAGAAAATGCAAGTACAGAATGCGCGAGAGCTAAAAAGTGACTGTGCAACCAGGAATATTAAAAGTTGCATTCAAATCTGAGTTCAGACTCGGTCCTTGTTTCTAAGCAATTAGATCGATGCAAAGAAAGGAAAAAAGAAGTTGAAATGAATAACAGCAAACGAGCGTGTGCATTGGTAGGCCTAATTGAGCACTGCATTAATCGATGCAGAGGGTCCCTTATTACATACAAAGGTGTGGCGATCAAGGGGAGCATTCATGAGCCTCACCTCTTGATCGAGGGGGTCTGTAATAGTATCTGTGAAGCCTTCCATCGTTCATTTTCACTTGTGTTTTTATGCCTGATGCGACATTGTTAATCAGACTGCATTTCATGTAGAGCGTGGGGAATTAATTCCACGCACAGATTGACGTCCTAATCCACATTTGTGCAATTATTCACCAAAAGACGCCCATTCCGCGCAAATTCTAGATAAAATTTAAACAAAATAAGCAATTTTTTTGCATAAACTGCTAATTTCTATTGTTTCATTTTGTCTTGCGCCGAAAAATCCGCGCAGTTTGAGCCGCACAAAACTCGAAATTCCCCGTGCAAAATGCAAAAACGCAGTCGGGATTGTTAATTCACTAATTCAGATTGAAATTCCAATCCTTCTTCTACCAGCGTATGTTGCCGAGCATTAAAGTATCAATTACAAGTCCCTGACCCTGAAGCTCGATCTTCGGATATTTGAACTATTGCTGATGGCTTAGCAACCGGACTGGAATTTATGCACTGCGCGGCGGAGATCTCCGCCGCGCAAATTTGGCCTCCTGGATCCGCAGCCACGCAGATTCTGAGAATTGAGCTCAACTGCAGATATTTTAATCAGAAAAACAGGTTTTATCCGCGCAATCCTTACTGTAACTCTATTATTCAAGCAGATGATCGCGGCCGAACCGCGCATTTTGTCAAATCAACGAGAGGCCAACCGCGCAATACATTCCGAAAAATTTTTCTCCGCCGCGCAAAATACAAAGATTCCAGTCTGGCTTAGCAAGGCATAGTAATTTTAACTTTCTAGTAAGGCCTCCTCTCCTCTCCACTGTTTGTTGTTTGCTGAGAAGGTAACGGTATAGGGCATTGTAGCTGCTTAACAGTAGGACTCACCAGTTCATCACTTCAAAGTTAGTCAAACCACGCACAGGCGGCTGGATGACTTTGCATCGTGAACAAAACAAATCGGTTCTGTTGCAAATGGTATTCTCGTGGCACTTCCAACATGGGTTGCAATCATTCTCGACCGCTTGATTTGTCATTAGCCGAATCGTAGCTCGTGAAGCACAAGAATAAGCTCTCAAGTCATTATTCTGTCTTTTAGGGCGCATAAGATGATTGACAGTGCGACTGGAGCAACGTAGCGTTGCAACAAGACGGAGCAAAGTTACTCTCTGGAAGTTCCTCGACGCCGCCATCTTGCTAATAGAGCGTTGCCCTCCATAACCCCGCTTTCGTAAGAGTGGCCTCCTTCGACGCACGTGGTTTTGTTGTGATGTTTCTGACCTTGATTCTGACATTGTGCTCTCACGCTGTGCGATGTGTACATCACGAGATCGAAGGTCAGATTCTTTCTTTCTTCTTCGGTCCAGAGCAAAGGGAGGTCGACCCATCGAGATGGCAAGGCATTTAACCCAATCTCTTGCTATCGCTGTTGTTTTCTGGTGCTGCTTGGTGGCTGGAAACCTTTATAATCCTCATCTGTATCCAAACGAGGGTCCATTCTTCGAAGGATGGTATGCCAGACTCACTGATGCCTCTATGGCGCACTCCTTCGGCATTTTGTTTGGCCGGGTGCTGCCTGCACAGGCGAATCCCGACACTCCGCTTGCTTACGTCGGCATCCTCGTAAATCGTGGCGATGATAAAGTGATGGATGTCTACGAGGCGTTCCCAGCAGTAGACGCCATTTCAGTGACTGTCGATGGCGGAAGGCCTGTCACCGAGAACCCAGACATGACTAGCCCTGCCAACTTCCAGTGGTGCGCAGAGCCTTATGGATGCTTCAGAGCAACAGCCAACGAGACTAAATTTGATTTCACAATAGACGGAGTGCGGTTTATGGCCCATGCTGGGGCTCCCCTGCCCTGGGGTCCACGGGGAGAAGGACCTGAGGGGTGGGTGGACAAGCTCCCATTCCTACCTTTGCATTGGTTCGTTTACAGTCTAGGGTCAGACGTATACAAGTACCAGATTCATAATCAAAAGACTGGGGAGCTCTTAGAGGGGGACTCTGGGAGTCTCCATCAGGAGAAAAACTGGGGCGATTCATTTCCCCAAGCTTGGATTTGGGCCGAGGGGATCAGCCATGATGGAAAGGAGCAGTTGGCTTTGTCATTGGGCGTCCTTGACATTGTGCACATCAACATACCCGCACATCTTGTTGGATTTAGAGCTCCAGGAATCAACTTGAGCTATCTTCCATTGAATTCCTACACGTCAACTAAAGTGGACGGTTGCCGAGGTGAGGTCAGTGTCACCGTTCATAGCCTCTTGCACCGCCTTGAGATCGCCATAAAGACAAACCCTGCTAGCTTGAAGAAGTGCCTTAATGGTCCAGCAGTGACTGGATTTTCTCCCGTCTGTGTGGAAGGCTACCATTCCACTGCCAGTGTCAAAGTGTTCAAGGCATCACTAACTGGATATCAGCTTGCTTATTCGACAACCATTGACAACTTTGCATTGGAATTTGGAGGGGACTACCTTTGCCAGAGCAGCAACCCCTGCATGTCTGTATAGGCCAGACGAGAATTCAAAAGCTGATAAAAATAGATTTTCGACATCAATTTCTATAAATCAGTTCCAAGAACATACATGTTTAATTCTATAATTAACTAGAGCGAAAATTAATGCAGTTGACCAGGCAATAATATATGATTAAATCTCTGGCAACCTTTTGACTAAATTTACTGATCTCTGATTGGTTGATGCAATCTCATTCATCCTCAAAGAACATATCCACCAAGACCTGGTTGCTGCATTCGGCGTCTCCCAGTCTTCTTGGCTGCAAAACGCCAACACGATGCGTTTACTTCAAGCCATGACAAACAAGTGTCACAACGTTTGACAATGAATGAATCCATGACAACAAGACGTAACGGTTAAAGTCTACTCTCCTGCTATACTACAACTCTACAAGAGTGAATTTTGATCTGTTTGAAGATAGTTTGTCAAAAGAAATTACGTTGCATGACTACTATGATGCATGGTGAGTTTAAAAAACTGTCAAAATGGGTAAAACTGCATACCAAAGTAAAGTCAAATTTGGGGCATGTTTAGAACTCTCGATCAAGCTTGATAGCTTCCTCTTTAAGCCCTTTTTCTCTGTAGTGATCCCAACGTCAATACCTTTTATCACACCAAATAAGGAGTTGTTATAGATCAAATTTCACACTGCCAATTTTTTGATTGAAAGCTTTACCTGGAATCAGGTCGTCAAAGCAGCTCTCGGTCTAAGATTATTGACTCTGTGGTGTATTTGTCAGTTACAACGTTTTTACCTTGACTTTGAGAGCCATTTTTAAATTGCAACTATGATTGCAATGCAGAAGAAATATAAATCAACAATTTGGGAGTTCGAAACATGCATGGAATTGAGCTTCCTTTTGAAGGCAAGATTCTACCTTCTTTCACAACTTTCTAGCAAGAATCCAAATGTAAAATCTAAAAGTCAACCATTTTCAACCACCAAAATGATTAGCTTACCGTGTTCCATTTCAGTAATGTTGGGACAGACTTCAATTTCAGCTTGGCATGAGTACGGAATGGGCTTTGAGGATCTTTCCAGCTGGAAGTAAATGAAAGTGCCATTATCATCATAGTTTCAAAATGGAAATATTTACAAAGTATCCAGAGCAGAGGAATGCTTTGGTTCCAGAATTTGGTTAATTTCTGATGTGCATTAAATACATCATATCCTCCTGTACACCACTTTTGGCAATTTACCTTGCACGATCTCCAACCGAACAGTGGATGACTAGTGAGCCAGCATCTGCCATCATTTTTATCCCTTGCTCGATGACCGGCTCAGCTGAGAGAAAAAAAGGAAAACGTATGAAAGGAAATGGCACTGCAGCACTGCAGCTTACTGGTTTATGAATCACTGAAAGATCATGCAGTCGCCCTGGGTCTAGAAGTGGGGGCCTCGGTCATTGAATGCTTACATCAATTGTTAAAGAAACAGTGACTGCTGAGGTGATTCCTGGAAAAAACCAAGTGTGTCATTGGATCGTTGCCTTGAGGGTCTAGTACCAGAAATATAATTAATCTTTTATGTTAAATTAAGAAATTATAGGGAAAAATCCATAACATTTGACAAGACGGGCATTCGAATTACGCTGATAATTAATCTCGTCCGGTTACAGCTTTGTGGAATTGTGGTACCTAACAGGCTGGGCTAAATCGATGTATTGAACTTTGAAAATATGCTTTTTACCTCCAGGGAATATGCTTTTCATAGCAGCCACTTCTCCGCGAAACCATAGCCTTTAATATCCATAAACACAGTATTGTCGCCTTTGTCGGTTGAACCTTATAACGTAACTCTACTCGTGTTTCTAAAAGAACGCAATCAACGTTACGGCTACCAGAACAGCATACCCGTCCGTCGATATAAATCACACGGCGGCCATCTTACCCTTGACACAATCAGGACACCAACTCTCTCCTGTGATTGGATCCGCGGCACCAGAGCACAAAATGTAGATGTTCTCCACAGCCTTGTGCTCATCCAGCAACTTCAACAATTCTTCTAATCCATTACAAGTCAATTGTTTCGCCATCTTGTCAAGTACAATACACTGGAGCAGTAAACGGAGCTTCGAAGGGCAAGGAATTGAAGGACCGAGCTGGCCGAGAAGCTGTCATGCAAGATTCTGAAGATTTTCGAACCACCTGTTGAAGTAGTCTCTTCGTGATGAAGAGAGCCCTCGAACAATCAAGACGTGTCGCATATAACGAAATACGTAAATGCTAGATTGGGCGCAAAACTTCAGTACCCTTTCTTGAGCTCACATAAATCAATTTAGTTGACTTGATGTTACATTTGGATACGCTATTTGTATTGCCTTTTACTCTATGTACAAAAGGAGAGAAATATAACTAGAAGATACACGAAGAATCAACAAATAGTTTATAATTAATTTAATCACTTGATATGCCTCAAGAATCGGTAGTCTTACAGAAGCGTATATTCACATGTAAATTAATTCTAGTTTAAACATTGTACTGGTTATGGGTATGAGAAATAATAATAATAAATAAATAAACTCCTATCAATTTAATAACAAAAGTTGCTGAGGTCAATTAAATTTAATAACTACAGTACAATTCATTTCTCAGTTCGATATACTTACGGTACAGTTTATGCGTAGATATTTTGCATTTGAAAGTATCTTGCATGTAAAGTAAGTGATCTGGACAAATTTTAGATTATTCTGCAGGGCGATTATGTATTTTGTAAATGTAGTCATACGTAATCATGCATACTGTTTTGAATCATTCGGCAGCAATCAAGAAACAACGTGTCATCAAAAATAAGATTTATCAATAATCATGCAAACGTGATTCAAAATTGTTAAAGAATAGATCATCCTGTTTGTTATATAATTTGCATTGTAAGCCGACATTGCTATAAAGGGTACTAAAATGCAAGCATGCCCCATTCTGTTGGTTTTAGGCATGCGGCCAAGTGTTGGCTTTCGTTGGATTAACAGTTGATTCTTATCATTTCAGTTGTCATTATACTTGGCAAGGAAGAATGCCTTGCTGTTCTGATGCCATGTTGATTCAGTGTGTTTGTGCAGGGCATCTGCAATCGGCGCCATGATGTCCAACTGATAAACAAATAAACAACAGCGCAGAGTGCCACCAAATCCCGTTTCATTTGTGCTGTTCACATTGTAACGCATTTCGAATCATTCTGAATTTAAAACGCGTTTGCATGCATCAGTAAATGAACAAAACGTCAAAGCATGCCTGATTTGGTAATTGAGAATTTGATGCAAAATCATTAGGGTTTAGAAATCGAAAACGCCCAACGCGTTGAATTTTAAAAGCCCTCCTAAGTTTTAATCCTCGACAACTCTGCTCAGCATAGAACATGACCCCAAAAGAGCCTTCTGATACATGTTTCGTGGTGCTCCATCTGCTGCTAAAAGACATCTGGGTTTGCTGTTGATGGCGTCTTCCGCTTGTTCTATTC
This sequence comes from Calvadosia cruxmelitensis, assembly GCA_900245855.1. Taxonomy (NCBI): domain Eukaryota; kingdom Metazoa; phylum Cnidaria; class Staurozoa; order Stauromedusae; family Kishinouyeidae; genus Calvadosia; species Calvadosia cruxmelitensis. The sequence continues at coordinate 19,792 of OFHS01001008.1, forward strand.
GCTGTTATTATCTCTAGGGATGAACCTCCTAGGCATCTGTGTGGACATAGGTGCGAACGTCGATCAGCCGTCATGTGCATTGAGAGCAGCCTCCCACAAGACCCCACAAACACTAAGACCACAATACCACGAAATCAACAACGCCACTGGATCGACTTCGACGTGCCTGCTAGACGTATCGGCATTTAGCTCCATCGCAGCAACTGCCACGCATGAACATGGACGCGCACTGGGGCCAGCAAATCCTGCAGCAGCCACTACGTTATCCTTCCTCGTGTCCGACGCTTGGTTACTTCGATCAAGACGAATTCCTGTCGTCAAGGGCGCGTGCCTTCTCTATCAATTCCATCGTGTCGACTCGAATGCCGGGCGGTGCAGCATGTCTTCAGCCCTTCCTTCAACCCAACATGTTCTACCAAGAAGTTTCACAAGGTGAGCGCGAGAATAGTGACGGCTGGGCGCCGTGGGAATTCACACGCGAGTGCACTTTGCAGGAAAGGAGCAACGGCTGCCGAGGGATTGCGTCAAACGCTGACGAATAAACTGTACTATGAGATTGTAGCAAGGTGTCGCTGCATACCAATGCCAATCATTTGTGGCAATGTGTCGCTTCATGCAATCGCAGGGCGGGTGGGCGACAGGGGGGGGTGTTATTGCTCACAAATCAAATGCAACGTATCCGGTTGATTTTATGAAGAGTGGAAGGTATTCTAGGTTGTTGTTGCTTTCTCCCTGCTCCCTTCGTTCTGCATTTCCCGGCGCAGACGAGAGCCAAGATGATTCGCCATCCAATATGCGTCTATCTGTCTGACGGCACTTGCTCTGTAGCATTGTGAAGGCGCCGTTTTGTCCTTTGACCCATCACCCTTCACCCGGCCCATTGTGACCCGACAGGAACTGCCGTGCTATGATACAGTCGCCAACTGCCGGCCCTTCTCAACAATGAAACAATGAAACGGCTAGCCGGCGGCTGCCAGGAGCAGGAAGGACACGCTGTCGTTCGTTGTGGCCGCACTGTGTGGCAAGCGACGAAACAACAACGCCTGAGGTGTTGATCTGCAAGGGTTCACCACCAGGCACCAACGCAGTGGGTTCGTAGGTAGACGCAAATTTCTTCTGTTGCCTGTGATTCAAGAGAGACAGATTCAGATGGCATGGTTTCCCATTGGTTTTCAGCAGACCAGTCGAGTGGCGCTGAGTTGATGCAACGGAAGTGCGGCTTTGTGGGCCACGGGTTAATTGCCCTTCCTTTCAAACGAAACATCATCAGACGGTCGTTAATCTACTTTCCTTTTGTCCTCTAAATTGGCATCTGATATATCAACAACCCGGTGCTGAATTGAGAGGTCATTGTGTTGGGTTTTGGTAAGCCCTTGCAGAACATGCTGTTTTGCACCTTGGCCATTTAGACCGCAAGCAACAGATCGGTGAGGCGCTGAGCAGAGGCAAGCAGTCTAGGTATGTTGCGATGCTCTTCTGCAGTATGTACACACTTTGATAGTATTTGTGACACTCTAATTAGCTGAGCAGCACGGTTTGTTTTGTTTTGTTTGGGCAAGTGTATCAGCTATGATTAGAACGGTGACAATTGTCGATTGATTGGTCGCTGCGGCACGCCCCCGCGGCATGAGCAGCCAATTGATTGTCTGCCGACGGCATTCGAGGCATTGCCTGTCACTGACAACAGAACAGTGGCGACAGGCCAATTAACAAGTCCTGCTGTGTTTGGTTGGCTCTTGCTCCTGGTGCTTGGTCGTGGCGCATTTCCTTGTCTTGTCGAGGCATACACGGCAGTCCATACCCACAGTGTCACATTCAACGACTCCACATCCACTCACTTGGCACCAGGGTCATCAGGCGAGGTATGCCTTTCAACATTGACTGGCGTGTGCTATTGCGTGTTTATGGTGACGATTTCTCGCGCATTGTGCTTCGTGCCAATGTCGATGTGATGATGATGCTAAATGTGGCAGCAAACGGATCTGATTGCCTTTCGCGACAACTCTGGCACTCGATGCTACGTTAACAGGTTCTGCACACAACTTGCTTCCCGGATGCGTTTTTATATCGGTCTGCCTGAGGTCACCTGGGCTGTTTGACTTGCCTTCGCATCAGCCACTTTTGTCATTGGTCTGGGGAACTGCGCTGCGATTCCCCTTTGACTGGCATGCCGTTCTTGGTCTTGGCACATGCACGCACTTGTTGCTCGTTTTGGTTGTGTATGGCTTTCAGTGGAGATCTACGGATGCTCTGATATGAGGCGTGGGGCATTGATCTGCACTGGCGATCATTGACGTGTGCAGTAGATGGTGTTGGCTTTAACCCTTTCGATGCCTTCCGTTGGCGTGTGCTTGTCAGTTGAAACACAACGGCTGTCATTAAATGTTGCTAGCATCATGATTATCATTAATCTGTTTGTTGTTTTTAGATCCGAACGCAGAACGATCGACGGACGCGGATTCTGATCCCAATCAGCACCACGCGGGTTCCCTACTCCCAATGACGTCACTCCCCTCACGCACAATGCCCCCGTTTGGCCAAAGCGGGAGCTCTGCCGCTCAGTCGAACATCAGGGTGACGCTGGAAAACAGAGATCTGTGGCAGAAGTTTGACGCTTTCGGCACGGAGATGATAATCACGAAGACCGGCCGGTGAGTGGGGTTGCCCCTCTTGATTTTGTGACGTCATTACGTGGCTTGTTGGCGCCCGTTGCCCGTAGAGAGAGGGGGCGAGTGAAGTGGGATTTGAGTGCTTGGCAACACCAGAAATGGGCTGTCATCGAAAAAAGATGCCTTCATTGATTCTATTAATTCCTAGTTGATTTAGTGTAGCCGGAAGGCAATTGATACTGCTAGAAGGTACGGCGGCCTTAAATATCTCATCGCTGAACCAGGAAAAGATGCCGTTGTTTGTTCATGTTTGTTTGCCGTCCTACAAGATGGCCGGTGCATGGATGGTGCGAGTAACTAGCTAAACAAACGACATGCTATCACAGCGATTGATCGGTTCCTTCCGTATATAAGCAGCTGGCTTGTCAGAATGCTGCTGCGGGCGCGCTGCCAAGGCCACGTAGTCTCGTATGCAGCGCATGACAGCACCTCGTTTACCTGATCCCCTGCCTCTGTTTGATGACCGAGGTCATGTTTTGATGTTTCCAGGAGGATGTTTCCGCCGTTGAAGTTGAGCGTTCATGGCCTGGACGAAAACCTCAAGTACTTCCTGTTGGTGGACATTGTCCCGTTAGACGATAACAGATATAAATATCACAACTCAGAGTGGATTGTCGCTGGCAAGGCAGAGCCCAGCGTACAGAGCCGCATGTACATCCATCCTGATTCGCCCTGCACCGGACAGCAGTGGGCAAAGCAGACCATCTCATTCCACAAGATCAAACTCACCAACAGCAACATGGACATGCAGGGACATGTGAGTCTACTGCCCATGCGCGGTGATCCTTATCCGGATGGTGACCTTCATTGTTCCTTGCGTCTAACCTAGTTATCTTTTAATTTGCTGCCATTTTAGATCATCCTCAATTCGATGCATCGCTATCAGACGCGGATCCATTTCGTGCAGGCAGCTGACGTCTACGCCCTTCGCTGTCAGCCCTTTCAGACGTTTACCTTCCCGGAGACGAAATTCATCGCGGTCACAGCCTACCAAAACGAAAGGGTGAGTTCGAGGCTCTCAGGCCAACATCTCACGGCCGCCCTCACGATGTTTGTAAGTGTGCAATCTTCTGGTGCTTTTAGCTGATGTAGTTATGCGCTCTATTTCAAAGGTGACTCAACTGAAGATCGACAACAACCCATTCGCTAAGGGCTTCCGGGATAGTGGCGCGGCGAGAAAGTAAGTCAATCCTCCTTCTGAAGAGCATGACTGATGCATCTGTTGTTTGGATTTGACAATAATTGCATTCGGTTGTTGTTGTTGCTTAGGGAGTCACGGCGGCGTTCAAGCACAGCGGATAGTAGTGAATCTGTGGGTAGCAAAGATGCGCGCGACGACGCCAGTCCGACATTTGCCGACGACGGAATCGATCTGCCGAAGAAGAGTAAGTCCACAATTGTTCATTCCGTTTCTTAACCGATCATGGATTATTTTTTGACTTTGAAGTTCTTGTCATTTTAATGGTTGCTTCGTTTTTTGTTTCAGTCTGCAAAACAGAGAGGAAGGGTGCTCTGTCCCCTGACGAAGGCATGTCTGGCAGTCTGAAGATGGAGCCATGTGACTCACCATCAGGCTCATACAACGAGCCCGGGGCCTTCGATGGAGACCAAGTGGCTCATCCCTACCAAGAGGTCGTCACAGTGAGCAGTGGATCGTATAGCAGTCCAGGCCAGTACAGGTCGCCCGCGCTGCTCAACGCGCATGCTCTACAGATGGCTGCTCACCCCTTTGCCATGGACACCGCTGGTAACATGCAACCTGCCCACCTCTACCCCGTTCCGATGCCGTCACTTGGCATTCCTAACTTCGAGGCCATGACGTATCCCTGTGCCCCGATTGGCTACCCGACAAATAGGCTGCATTTCGATGGCGAGCTAAACGGCATCCACAACAACGCCATGAAGCAGTTCCAGCATTCAAACGAGGCTTATCCGCAAGGACTGGCGATTTGTCGACCAGGACAGGCAATGTATTTTTAGAATGGCAACTTCGTAAGCTGCCGCTTTGCATACAAATTCACCGCGAGCCGCCTCGCTCTTTTATTCCAATACCCAATATGTAAATAGTGGCCGCGTGCACTGACGCATTCTACCGCTGTACATTTCATAACGCATGGAAGACCGTTCATTTTTAGTTGTAAATATACATTCATACTCAATGCTCTTGCAATCCAAATGTAAATCTCCACAGACGGTACAGCTGTTCTATTTTCATTGAGCAAGAAGATATCTTTAGCAGCTTTGATTAGTTGGTGTTGTTGTTGCTGCGATCCATTCCAGTGTTTCAATGAGTGACGTCGCAAAGGCTCGTTCCCGTTCAGTATGACGTCAGTTAGTCGACCAATTAAACAGTGTTTTCAACTGGAGAACGACAGACATGCGCATTCATGAATTTATTAAAACCGGTTTGTTGTCAATAGGGGCACCTGTCAGGCCTACGAGAGCAGCGCCGACATTGCGCGCTACGAGGCCAATTCATGAAGCAAATCAGGAGATGAGGCAAGGGAAGGTTTTGACGGCGCTGATTACTTCTGTGAGCCATGCAAGGCCTAACGAGAGGCTGATCTCACTCTGCCCGGTCGCCTGTGCGGCAGAATTTGTTCGTTACTTTATCGCGCAGGGAAGTTACCGAGAGTGTCGCTGAAACACTCGGCCATTGGGGAATCGTGATTACCAGGGCAAGTAATATGAAATTGTCGTCTGTCAATATAAGCGAATCGTCCGCCTGCTGATTGCTACAACGATTTGATGACGGAATAATGTCGGCGAGAGAGCGCATGGCCTATCGACGTGGATTTGCGGCGGCGGTTATTGTGCGTTGAGCGGCGACGGTGTGTACCATGGCTGACACAAGCCACCGCGGAGTGACGTACTACAAGGAGGCGATTCTAAAGAAGGAAGGACGCAGCAAATGGACGGAGTACTACGCCGTGTTAACCGGATGCCATTTGGTCTTCACCAAACAGGACAAGCACAGTGGACAGGCAGTGCCGCACAATCGGACCAGCTTAGAGCTGTCGCGGAGGACTGTTTGCGGTTACTCGCGCAAGACGTGTTATCGATTCCCATTCTACGTGCAAACGGATCGCGGCACGTACTACTTCAAATGCGAGACCAACTTGCAGCGGTACAGGTGGATCTACGCCATCCGACTTGCGTCAGGCGGGAAATCGCCAGAAGCACCACCTAAATTCATTCCGATGAAATCGCCGCGCCGAGCGAAGAACGGCCATGCCCCTTCGAGCAGAGGAGAACCCGGCGTGCACGCGGCCAGGGGCAGAGAAAACCATGCCAGCCACAACCACAATAATAACAACAACAACAACAACACGAACAATAATAACAACAATGTCGTAGGTCGTCGCGTGGTTGGCAATGGCAACGCAAGAGACTATCACCCAATGGTACCGGTTGTGAACAGAGGAGCGCGCCCACGGCAACCAGAGCGAGCGGTCAGTAACAGCGGTTACATTCCTGACCCTTCAGACAGCATGACATATAGGTCAACACCTCATGATGACTGGCAATTACATTCCTGCAGTAGCAGCAGCAGCAGCAGTGAAGACACCGACGCCGATGTCAGCGCGGACAGGGGCGTCGTGGTGGCATATTCTGGCATCGCTGCCAGCAGTCCTCTGGAAATGGATTGCAGTCTTGAGGATTTGGAGAGTGACAGCTCAGACGACCCGATGTCGCGCAGGACGAGTGTAATTAGTAGCAGCAGCACGCGATGCGGGTCTCGGAGTGAAGAGGCCATCGGCTCGCGTCGCATGATCAGCGGCAGCAGTGCAATGCATCTCCTCTCGCAGGAGTCTGTGGCATCGGCGGCCGGCAGGCACCCCACGAGGTCATTCGCCATGTTCGCCCCGACCAGATACTCCGACACAATGAAGTCACAGAGCTGGACGTCGGTGCGAAGTCCAATCAACACGACGCGACGCAGAGAGAGCTCCGCCCCTTCGCTGCGCTTCTCGCGGCATTGCGAGGAGATAGCAGAGTTGTCGTAGAGTCGGCTGCCCCCACGTGCCCCTGCGACGGGGTCAAGAGGGCTTCCCTAGTCCAAACGGAGGGGAAGCGTGGCATGAGGGTCAGTTGATATTTGCATGATAAGATGGCGTTTTGATAAGTAGTAGAATTTGAACAAGGCAGAGAGATTTGAATGGAAATTGTTTTGTACGTAAATGAACAGCTGATAGTCACGCGAAGCGACTTCATGCCTTGGCGTCTCCTTGGTAACTGCGTACCTGCAATACGGTGGCGTGGCCTCATTGTTGTTTGCGTCTGTGAAAGATGACTCGTTCTGCCTGCAGTCGGATTCCGTGCGTTGCTTTAATAGTTCGCACAATCTGGTAGAACCCAGGTCTCGAGGATTGCATCTAAACACAAGGGTCATTCGGCACTGCTGCCTAAACATCATCGGCCGATCAGCAGGCCGCCATTTTCCAAAACCGAGCCAATCAACGGCCTAGGTGACAAAATTGCGCAACCATATATAATTATGTTATAGCGGCATTAGTAGAAAAATAAGACTTCGCCAATATCGTCCGTTTTCCTCGTCGGTTTGCCTGAGTGACTTGATCTTTGCAGATCATACATGGTTTATCGAAGGTGTCTCAGCGCCGTCTCGTTGAAAGAGCGTAGAAAAGCAACAAAATCGTCACGCATCACGTTCTGCACTGGCGCAACATGCAACACGTCCTCGGCTTGGCGACAGTCACTGAGCGCCGACCCAATCGATTTGAGGTGCGCAAGTGCAGATGGAGATGGAGATTGTCCACAGAACGAGTCACAGTAAACGCACGCTGCTACGAGGCCATCTCGAGAATTGGCCACGGGAAATAGTCCGATTCTGTTGAACACTCGACTCAACAACTGCACAATACCCACATAGAAACACTCCAGAAGGGATCCCACTTGGCACACGAGGACACCATTGCGAGGTAAATGGGAAAAGGCCGCAATCAACTGAGCGATGAACCGTAACTTGTAATCGCGGGAGTTTGCAGAGGGGCTTCCGCAACAGTTCGATGCAACCACAACACTTGCGTCTTTCGTTTCCGCGCGACCCTGGACGGTTGGCCGTTCATGTCCTTGCTGCTCACGAGTATCATCGCAACACCAATGCAGCAATCGACAATCAGGACGCTGGAGATGCCTCTCTGTCAGCGCTGCAACGAGGTCAGCCTTGAGAAGACCACAGCGGAAGTCTGGGTGGCACTGGCAGAGAGAGGATGGTTGGCATTCACACGAGGCATCTCCTCCTTGGGGCGAGGCAGTTTCCCGATCACTGTGAATCAATGACGCATTGCAAAAGGGAGAGATGCGGATCACATCGACTGTCCTCCCCGTCTTGATGTCGGACTCACGAAGATCGACGCAACCGCCAGGCGACTGATACCACGAAACAGCGCATACTCCAGAAGAAGAACGCTGGACAGAGGACAGACCATGCTGTGGCTGCCAATCTAAAAATATAAGATTGAACGAGTTTGTTGAAAAGAATGAGAAAACTGCTGCCGGAAAGCTCTCTTCGCAAGGCCAGACCCACCTCGAGCTCCGTTGCCATCGGCAGATGCCCCTGCCTCTTCCAGATCAGCTTCGACCCGAGGCTGGTCGAAGTTCCATCCAAGCGATCTCGATTGATACTTAGTGGCCAGCAGAGGTACAACGTAAGAGCTCACGTCGAGGTGCTGCAATGAGAACCGCCGAACAAAGTCTCTGGCCAACAATCGTCGCTTTTTGTTGATGTGCTTGCGAAGGTTGCCGTTTATCGAATCTTGCAGCTTCAGATTGCGTTGAATGGCGGCGATCTGTCTCTCCGTGAAGAACTCCGCTGCTTCCACGACCTTGCACAGGAATGACCTCGGCATTCGCGGACACGAAAATGCCTGGCGTGCACTAGTTGCCATGGTCACCTGATAGTGGTCAAGCAGCAGTGCTGTTGCTCGAAGTGTGACGTCATTCCTGCCGACGAAGCCCTTGCACACGGCGTAGATCTCTGAGTTGCTCGCTTTGCTGGGACCTATAGAACGAATATAGAACAATAATAGAACGACTGATCGCACGGCAGAAGGGCAGACATCGCAGGTCAGTATACTGCGCAACACCAACGTACCATTGCGCATATGATTAACTCCATGCAACAGACTCGCTTTCATGCTATAAATTACCTCCCAGCCTCTATTCTATTGTTGCCTTCAGTCACTGGAACAGAATAAGCACGGTGCATGTTCGTAGCATCCGCGAATTAGCAAGATTATTCAAATAATCTGCTCTAGCATGATAGGCCTACTTAGCAGGACAGCATGGTATACTCATAGTCAGCTGGCTGAACTTATAAATAATTTAAGTTAATTAATGGCAAACTGAATTCTGCTGTCATTACTTGTACAATTAATACTAGCAGATGGGCTGCATGAGTCATCGGCAGACCTTCAAAACTGTCAGATTGTCAATTCCTGTTAGATAATATTTGCAAATAAATGAAGTAAGAGCATTTTATTTGGTATCAACACAGGGGTATACCAATACTTTGTAAAGTGTCTTCTACTGAGCAGTTTGGCAAATAATCTGGAGGTAGAGATTTATAAAGCGTTGAGGTGCCTTCAGGCTGTGGGCTTTCAGCGTATCCTGGTTGAGAAAATTTACATGCCATGGCAATATCAATCATTTCTAGAGTTGGAGATGTTTTCTATTTTTAATTAATTTTTGAAAACCTGCAAAATGAGGGTGTAAGGAACCCAAATTGACCAACGCAAGAGGATTCGACCGTGAAATTACGAACAGTGTCTGCACAAAATAAAATAAACAAAAATATGTCCATGATTTTGCATCTTTGCTCTATCGATCTGATCAAAAATAAAGAGAATTAATTAAAGTTTATTAATATATGTACTTTGGATTTGACAACCTGTTTGTTCCACTAGAGAATAAACTCTCTAGCTTACCTGGTTTAATCAATGTGACCTCGCTGAAGAAACAGCTGACGACGTACAACAAAGAAATGGTGACATCCTCAAACAGAGTGAATAGTTTAACAATAAAGTTTCCTCCCTTTCCAAGAATCAGGAGGGCGGTGATGATCTCTGCAAAGATCAAAGGAGCGACCATCTGCTCTTGCTCTGCTGGTGCATCCGAGCAATCAATGCTCCCATCTGCAGTGACCTAGCAATAAAAACAATCCACATGTCATACAGAACTATTTACACCAACTGATGCTGAGTCACAGATGCAAGGGCAGTTCAATGACACACAGTCGTCAATCGAAAAACAATGAACAGATTTACACGAAGGAATAATTGGCAGGACAAAGGGGGTCAATTAAACTGAACTAAAAAAATGAACTCTTCACATGTAATTAATGCTCGTATTTTGTATTTGTAACAATATTTAACCTCATATTTTGTAAATGGTCTCCCAAATAAACAAGCTTCTAGCTTACATGATGACCATGATCACATATTTCTGACCTTGTAATTTTAATAGCAAAATTGTATTAACTTTTATCTTTCTTTGTTTATTTGTTGACTTATTGTGATCAAAATAAAATATCTATCTATCTATCTAATTACAACTGCCTGCTTATAGCCATATTCAGTCCTTACGTCAACATTGCTTGCAGCTTAGAGTTCGATATTAAATCTGTGCTAATGTTTATTCCCCTCTGCTTACACGTGACGTATGCTAGCTCTATTCAACTGTAATCGCTCACGCAAGCCTAAGGTTTGAAACTGACTGCTGAATGCAACTATTTGATCACGGATTTAAAATGTCATACATCTCTGCAGAGAGGCCATTGCAAAATGTTATATATCACATCGGCTAATGTCACATCATCACTTAAACCGTAATTGTTCTAGGATATTCCACCATTTGGTTTTTTCCAAGCTTAATACCTTTTGATGCAAACTCTGTTATATTGCAAAGACTTGTTTGTCTCATGGCTGTAAAATTACTGGATGTTCAGTAATCAATTACTATTAGAATCACCTCATTGGCTGTAAAATTACTGGATGTTCAGTAATCAATTACTATTAGAATCACCTCATTGAAAAAGAATAATTACTATTACTATTTACAACATCCTGAAAAGTAACTACACTTACTAATTACTGATTACTATAATTTTGCTGTCAAAACCCAGAAAAGGGGATTTAAAATTCCAAATTTTATCAAGCAACTGTAACTGAAAGCATAGGAGGTTGAATTATTATTTACTGCCTTTTCAAGGCAACAAACCAGGATAACAACTGTAACAGCCGTAGCATAGCAAACAAGAAATTCAGGTTGACCGTCGAGAAGCTGGGAATAACGCAATTTTAACAAACAGTCAGTCGTTGTTAAATGGTCAGGGAATAACAGTAAACTGGCAAGTTAGCAACATATTTATCCTATATTTAGAAAACTCCAAAAGTACCAGCATCTCAAAGTTGTAAATCCACAGCAGCGCGAGGATCGAGGAGCATGTGTTTTAATTTAACCCTTTACAGGCTGCAATTAGCCAGTTATCAGCAGAACAAATTGAGAGCCAGGAAGTACTGCTTCTAAGAGCACTAAAACAGAGTAGATTTTACACACTACCTTACCAGCTGCACATTTTCAAACCGATTGGAAACAAAGTTCTTGATATGGGTTATATTTGCATGCGTTTTTATGTCTCCACTGAAATCTTTTCCAAAGCACCACTGCTCATACGTGTGTTTGATAAATACATCGTCAGAAAGGGTTTCTCCAAGATTGTTTCCTTCATAATAAGGATTCAGAGTATTTGCTAACCATGACCACGTTACGTTTTTGTGTTCTGTCTTTATGATGTGGTTTAAACAAGACACGAAGGCCCCAGGACCTTCACACAAATGAACAGTTTGCAGATGAGATCCACGGAAGTCCTCAACCAGATCAAATGTTTTTAAAATTGTACAAAACTTTGCCCAGGCCTGCGTACATAATTCCGCGTTGATGCACTTAGATAGATCTTTTGATAAATTGCAGAACAGGTTCACTTGTTGTGTGTGCCTCCGCCAGCGCACCATGTCATATTGAGACAACAATGATTTGGTCTCATTCAGTTGCTTCTTCAAATCTTCCAACGAGCTCTTGAAATCAGCTGTTTTAGTACATTGTACATCGATCGGCTCATCCGAGTACTGCTCTAAGAATTGCTCTACATTCGCTCCTTCGTTTTCAAACTGCGTCAGTGTAATTACTTTTCCAAACAGTTCTTCCCATTCTGCAGAGACATCTATTTTTCCCATGCTGAAGCTTGAAGCGGTGGAACTGAAATTAAACTACTAAAGCGGTAAATTCTGCATACCATGTAGGTGCATTGATCACATGCTTCATGCATAGATTGTTCTGAGTCGATCGAAGTCAACAAAGTGCTGATGGACGTAGTGAACAATGATCAGAACTCTAGAATTCGCTTGTCCTGACAGTCTTGTGGTCTTGATGTCAGCCATGTCAGACACCGCCATCATGTGATAGACTCAGTTTCACAAAGATCAGCCTCGAGCAGACCAGACGATTGTGAAAGACAAGGTATGTAGGTGAAAGGGACTGCTCATCTGTACGTATACATGTAATGGTTTATGACCTGGGTTGGTGCCGAAGAGAGGCGGGGTGGGTAACTCAAATTTTGGCAACAACGAAGTTTGGGTAATTTCTTTTTTGCTTACTTATTCTACGCGAGTAAGAACATTCAACTACCTAGGTTCAACAATCAAAGAAGATGGCACTTCAGAAACAGAAATTAGAAGACGGATAGGACAAGCCACAAG